>AWOL01S0023454.1:50621-102903 GCA_000715115.1 Nicotiana otophora | reverse complement strand
ATTATTATTATTATTATTATTATTATTATTATTATTATTATTATTATTATTATTATTATTATTATTATTATTATTATTATTATTATTATTATATACTGCTACACTGCACAGGGTAATTGATTAGTGAGTGTCTTGACTGTACCTCGTTACTACTCCACCAAGGTGAGTCTTGATACTTACTGAGTACCGACTGTGGTGTACTCATACTATACTTCTGCACATTTTTATGCAGAGCCAGGTATTGGAGATATCAGACTCAAAACAGAGTTAGAGTGTGATCGCAAGGATTCAAGGTAGAGCTGCTTGGACGTCGCACTCCCTTGGAGTCTTTTCATTTTATCGTACTGTCAATTATTATTCAAACAGTATTGCATATTCGATTTCCTTAAAGATCATTTCATGTATTCAGTTAGAGTTCGTGACTCAGTATTACCAGTCTTGGGAGGTTGTATCATTATTTTCGCCATTGGTTTCGATTATCTAAAAATAATAATTGGCTTGAATTGTTATTATGATCGGCTTACTTAGTCTCAAAACTAAGTGCCATCATGACGCCTGTGGTGGGGTTTTGGGTTGTGACAAGTTGGTATCAGAGCCCTAGGTTCATAGGTTCTACGAGTCACGAACGAGTCTAGTAGAGTCTTGCGGATCGGTACAAAGACGTTTGTACTTATCTTCACGGCAATCGAAAGTTCATGAGAAGAATTATCCTGTTAATGACTTAGAATTAGCAGCCATTGTTCATGCACTGAAGATTTGGAGGCATTACCTCTACGGTGTCTCGTGTGAGGTATTTACTGATCATCGTAGCCTTCAGTATCTGTTCAAACAAAAGGATCTTAATTGGAGGCAGAAAAGATGGTTGGAGTTGTTGAAAGACTTTGATATCACCATTTTGTATCACCCCGGAAAGGCCAATGTGGTGGCCGATGCTTTGAGTAGAAAGGTTGTGAGTATGGGCAGTCTTGCGTATATTCTGGTTGGTGAAAGGCCATTAGCTGCAGATGTTTAGACCTTGGCTAATCAGTTCGTAAGGTTAGATGTTTCAGAACCCAGTTGGGTTCTAGCTTACACAGTGTGGCATGGTGGTACCAAGAAGGTTACTGTTGGAGATGATGGAGTTTTGAGGATGCATGGTCGTATTTGTGTGCTTAATGTGGATGGAATTCGTGAGTTGATTCTTGAAGAGGCCCACAATTTTCGGTATTCTGTTCATCCGGGCGCCGCCAAGATGTATCAGGACTTGCGGCAGCATTATTGGTGGAGAAGAATGAAAAAGGATATAGTTGCATATGTTGCTCGGTGTCTGAATTGTCAGCAAGGTAAGTACGGGCATAAGAGACCTGGTGGTTTGCTTCAGAAGTTAGAAATTCCTGAGTGGCAGTGGGAGCATATCACTATAGATTTTGTTGTTGGGCTCCCACAGACTCAGAGAAAATTTGATGCAGTTTGAGTCATTGTGGACAGGTTGATCAAGGCAGCACATTGCATTCCAGTGGCAGTTACCTATTCTTCAGAGAGTTTAGCTGAAATTTACATTCGTGAGATTGTCCTCCTTCATGGTGTGCCCGTGTCTATTATTTCAGATCCAGGTACGTAGTTTACCTCACATTTCTGGAGGGCTGTACAACGTGAGTTAGGCACGCGGGTGGAGTTGAGTACAATATTTCATCCACAAACAGACGGACAGTCAAAGCGCACTATTCGAATATTGGAAGATATGCTCCGCACTTGTGTTATAGACTTTGGAGGTTCTTGGGATTATTTCTTGCCACTGGCGGAGTTTGCTTATAATAATAGCTACCGGTCGAGTATTTAGATGGCTCCATATGAGGCATTATACGAAAGGCGATGCCGACCGCCAGTCGGTTGGTTTGAACCGGGAGAGGCTCGGTTGTTGGGTGCCGATTTGGTACATGATGCCTTGGATAAGGTCAAGATTATTCAGGATCAACTTTGCACAGCTCAGTCTAGGCAAGAGAGTTATGCCGACCGTAAAGTTCGTGATATTGCATTCATGGTTGGAGAAAGAATATTGCTCCGGGTTTCACCTATGAAAGGTGTAATGAGGTTCGGAAAGAAGCGCAAGTTGAGCCCTAGGTATATCGGACCCTTTAAAATTCTGGAAAGAGTGGGTGAGGTAGCCTACAAGATTGCATTACCACTTAGTTTATCAGTGGTTCATCCGATTTTCCATGTGTCTATGCTCCGGAAATATCATGGTGATCCGTCCCATGTGTTAGATTTCACCTCAGTCCAATTGGACAAAGATTTGACTTACGAGGAGGAGCCGGTGGCTATTCTAGCCAGGCAGGTCTGACAGTTGAGGTCTAAGAGTTATCCTTCAGTTTGGGTGCGCTGGAGAGGTCAGCCAGTAGAGGCATTTACCTGGGAATCCGAGTCGGACATGCAGAGTAAATATCCACACTTATTCACCAGCTCAGGTACTTTTTCTAACTCCGTTCGAGGACGAATGTTTGTTTTAGAGGTGGAGAATGTGATGACCCAAAATATCATCTTTAAATTTAATAAGTAATTCTGTATTCTAAGACCTCGAAAAGTACCATTTATCATTCCTCGACTTACGTGCGCAATCCGTACAATTTTTCAAAAAGTTTTTATGTAAAAAATGGATTAAAATATGAAATAGAGTTTTAAAAACTCAACTGAGTTAACTTTGGTCAACCTTTTGAGAAAACGGACTCAGGTCACTGTTTTGACAATTCCGGTAGGTTTGTATTGTGATTTGGGACTTGGGCGTATGCCCGGAATCGAATTCCGAGGTCCCTAGCCCGAGATATGGAATTTGGATGAAAAATTAAAAGCTTGAAAGCTTAATGATTTTTAAGAAATTACTGATGTTGGATTTATTGACCCCGGATCTGTATTTTGGTTTCGGATCCTGGTATAGGTCCACTATAATATTTATGACTTGTTTACCGAATTTGGTGATGAATCAGAGCTAATTTGACGTGATTCGGACGTCTGGTTGTAAAAATATAAGTTTTAAAGTTTTCTTGAAAATCTCCTTTGATTTGGCGTGTGATTCGTAGTTCTTGGTGTTATTTTGGCGATTTGATCGCACGAACAAGTTCGTATGATGTTTTAGGACTTGGGTGCATGTTTGGTTTGGAGTCCCGAGGGCTTGGGTTGATTTCGGGTGGTTAATGGATCATTTTTGAACTTGAGGAAACTGCAGAAACTTGCTTCTGGTTTCCTTCTTTGTGTTCGCGAAGAGCAAATTGTGGCTGGCACATTTTGTGCTTCGCGTTCGCGACAGAATGAACGCATTCGCGAAGGCTTGAGGTGCGAAGCTTTGCGTTCGCGATCGAAGCCTCGCATTCGCGAAGGGAAAGGAGCTGGCCAGGTCAATTGCCTTCGCGTTCGCGAAGGGCATCTCGCGTACGCGAAGGCCAAGCCAGGCAAGCTTTGCATCCGCTAAGTAGCCCTCGCATTCGCGAAGAGTAAAATTGGTCAGTAGGAATTTATGCTTCGCGAACGCGAGGCACTAACCGCGTCCGCGAAGGGTAAAAATCCCAGAAACAGAACTTAAGTTCTCGAAATGGGGTTTCGACCCATTTGCAACTCTTTTCCAATTTTGAGCTCGGGTAAGGCGATTGTTGGGCGATTTTCACGAAAAAATATTGGGGTAAGTGTTCCTTATCCTATATTGATTATATTGCATGATTTCACTCTCATTTATATCATGAATCCGTGAATTTATGGAAGAAAAATCAGATTTTTATAAAATCTTCCAAAAATAAAAATTTAAGATTTGAAGATCCATTTGACATCGGAATTGTATAATTTTTGTATGGTTGGACTCGTCTCGGAATGGGTGTTTGGATTTCGTAAGTTTTTTCGAGATTTGAGACGTGGATCCCACTGCCAAATATTTTAATGAATTTTTGATTTTATTCGAAAAATTAGTAAATTCATATGGAATTAATTCATATGATTCGTATTGAGTATATTGAATTGTTTGTGAATAGATTTGAAGCTTTCAGAGATAAATTTAAAAGGAAAAGCTGTGGTTGAGTAATTGCTTGGAATTTGCGAAGCGAGGTAAGTATCGTGGTTAACCTTGACTTGAGGGAATAGACCCCTTAAGTTATTTGTTATGTGAAATGCATGTGAACGACGTATATGCGAGGTGACGAGTGTCTATACGTCGTCAAATTAATTATTTGTGTATTTACTTGAAAAATCATAAATTATTTTAAATTATGAATTAATTGTCATAATAATTGTTTCTCTACTATTCTTTGTCAAATACTAATTCTTGAATTCCTGAATTAATTATTACATGCTATTTGAATTATGTGCCTTAATTGTTATTTGACATTTAGCATATTAAATATTAAACTGCATATTTTCTCTCTGATTTCTATAATAATTTGCTAGTTGCCTTTGTTTGTTTCGTAACTAAATCATAATTATTGTATACTTGTTGTCTTATAATTTTATATTAATTGTTCTATTTATTGGGGAAATTCTTCTATAAGAATTGGTAAATGAATATGTCGGAGAATCGGGTTGCACGCCGCAACATGATTGATTATAATGAACATATTGGAGGATCGGGTTGCACGCCGCAACAAACTTATTAAAAAGTCCATATTGGAGGATCGAGTTGCACGCCGCAACAGACTTATTAAAAGTCCATATTGGCGGATCGGGTTGCACGCCGCAACAGACTTATTAAAAATTCTATATTGGAGGATCGGGTTACACGCCGCAATAGACTTATTAAAAATCCATATTGGAGGATCGGGTTGCACGCCGCAATAGACTTATTAAAAGTCCATATTGGAGGATCGGGTTGCACGTCGCAACAGACTTGATTAAAATGAATATATTGTGAGAGCGGGTTGCACACTGCAACAAAATTGAATGTGAATATTTTGTGCGAGCGGGTTGCACGCTGCAACAGAATTTGAATGTGAATATATTGTGAGAGCGGGTTGCACGCTGCAACAGAATTGATGGAAATGACAATTGGTTATGACTGCTGAGTTGGCCTCAATTATTATAAATGAATTACCTGATTTATTTTTATTATTGTTGTTGTTACTAATATTGCGTACATGTAATGTAAGTGATCCGCCTTAGCCTCGTCACTACTTCGTCGAGGTTAGGCTCAGCACTTACTAGTACATGGGGTCGGTTGTACTGATACTACACTCTGCACTTCTTGTGCAGATTTTGGAGTTAGTCCTAGCGGCGTACCATAGACTTGCTCGGATTTCATCTACTCAGAGGAAACTTGAGGTATAACTGTATGGCGTTCGCAGTTCTGAAGTCCCCATCTATTTTACTTTAGTTGTTTGTTTATTTCCAGACATCTTTATTTTATTTTGAGACCTTTATTTGTATAATTATAGAAGCTCGTGCACTTGTGACACCAATTCTGGGATGGTATTTAGACACTGTTATTTTTATGGATTATTCACTATATTTCAGACGTTACTTCTGCAATTGTTCGCTATTATTAATAAATTTTAAAAACATGTTTTACAAATAAATGGATAATATTATTCTAACATTGTCTTGCTTAGCAAGTGAAATGTTAGGCGCCATCACGGTCCGAAGGTGGGAATTTCGGGTCGTGACAGATGCTTGCTTATGCATCGAGGCAACGAATAACTTAAAAAGAGGTTGTACTCAATGCGTGATTCAGAGATTCAGTATTTTATTTTCGGCAGAGGAAATGCAATCGGACTGAGAATGTTCAGGTTTGGGTTGATGGGGTGACGAGACTTGGTATTTTCGAGTGTGGTGGAATTTTCATCTGTGATGTGGTATCGTCATCCGTGTTGAATGCATTAAGATTCGCCGGTGTTATGGTCTTCTTTAATTTACCTTCGGGGTAGGGTGTTATGAAATGGTGCATGAGATGCGGTTGTCAGAGATAACAGAGTGTAGCGATTTCGGAATCGAACTGGTACTTTTAGTATTGATGGCTCGAGAAAGATGATCTTCTAAGAGGTTTAGAGTTGGTGGCGACTCATGTGATCGAATGTTACAAAAATGGATTCGCGTTTGGAGCAACAATTGGGCAGCGAAGGACGAGAAATGACATGTGGGAGGTGTTTTGCGGTGGTTGAATTGTTAGGAGGTCAAATGTGTAAAGTAGAAGTCGAGGAGTTGCCTAAGGGAGAGGGTTTGACCAAAGTCGAAAAGTAGCATATGGTTTTTGTGGTAGGATATCCACACGCCCTAAGGGAAGCTTAGAGCAATTTGGGAACCGTGATAGGCTGTGACTAGGACCGTGGATTTTATTTGGATGCAACATGACTTCGAGTTTGGAATGCGTTGTTAGACATTTAGATAATGTCAATGGGGAAGGAGGAACCTTGGCGGGTCCCAGGGTTATATCATTGTAGCTTCAAGCTAAGTGGGTGAGCCCCACCGTCTATGATTGGATCACATAGTTGTCAACTTGTGCGGTTTCTGGTTATCGGTGTATTGATGGCTTATTACGACCAAGGAAAAAAACATCAGTGGTAACTTGAACAAAGGATTTGAGTAATGTGTGCTATCTTTAGCCTGTACCTTATGTTATTGGACCACTAGTGAGTGTCTATGTCAAACCCTTGTCACTACTCCTCCGGGGTTAGGCTAGATACTTACTGGGTACACGTTGATCACTTACTCATGCTACACTTGCTGCACATTTTTGTGCAGGTATATATATGACTAGTGGCGCTGTGAGAGCAAAGGCATGTATGCATGTGGGGACTTACGTGAGCTGCATTCCACATTATGACCCGCAACCGGCAGAGTCTCCTTTAGAGTATTTATATTTCTCCTGTCCAAATTTATATTCCGGACAGATGCTGTATTTTATTTTATATTCCTAGTTGATGATCATGCACGCGTGACACCGGATTTTGGGGTGATTATGAGTTGTTCTTTATTGAAATTTTTAAAAATATTATAATTTACTCTGTAAATTCCATCTTCTACTATTTAATGGAAGGAAATATATAATTTGAAAATATTAAAACGAGGACCAAATTGAATATTTATTGTTGGCTTGCCTGACAGCGGTGTCCGGCGCCATCACGACCTTTAATAGATTTTGGGTCGTGACACTATGTGTTGTGAAAATTGTTTATGAAATTTATTGAAAAGAAGAAAGAAAGGAAATTGAAAACTTCAGTTGGCACAATGTGCAAAATACTTGTGATTCGGAGTTGAGGACGAGATCCTCGCATTTTTATATGATGTAAAATATTTAAACTGGGCTACAAGCCACGGTGGAAGTTATATAAAGACGAGGTCCTTGTATTGAAAAAAATATTTTATGAGTTTAAATCCTCCGTTTTGTGAAATTAAATTTGTATCATAGTATTAATAGGGAGTCATGCCTGTTAGGCTTATTTGATAATTTTCTTAAATGTTTCTGTGCATATTTAGTCATATTCGTACTGTAAATATTGAATTTTAGTCTATAAGGTGAGTGCCAAGGTGGCGTTAAATGTGACTCGTTAATTCGGATAATTAATTATGAGGTCTTCATCCCTCGCGTGTTGCTGTTAGTGTTGCGAAAAATTTGATATGAGATTTTAGTTAAGAAGAGATTAATTGAGGATGTTGAAATTAATTATAAATAGCTATTATGATAAGAGATCTGGTTATGGACATACGTATGATGTGTGCATAGGCACGAGTTACTACAGCCGGTTGAGACTAATACCTTGTGTTAATTTAAGGAATTTGAAATTGATTGGAGTGTAAGAAATTAGCTTTAAAGCATATAAGTATGGATAAAAGAAATAATCTCCACTTAGGTAGTGTTGTAGGACCCTTGTTAAATTTACGGTGACGTAGAATCACCCATGAGTATGTGTGAAATAATACACACAGTAATTTAATGTCATAAGAATAATTCTTAGCACGTTCGAGGACAAACGTATGTTTAAGAGGGGGAGAATGTAATGACCCAACTTGTCGTTTTAAGAATTTACGCCCCGTTCAGAAGCTATAGGTCTCGACCAGTTTCGTAATATGTATTATGGCCCGCGGGTGTGGTCGAGTTTGATTTTCGGAAGATCCAAAAATAAATTTAAAAAAAAATAATTCTCATTTTGAAGCTTGAAATGAAAAGAGTTGACCGGAGTTTGACTTTTGAGCAAACAACTCTGGAATGAAATTAGATGATGTCAATAGTTTCGTATGGTGATTTCAGACTTAAGCAGGTGTCCGGATTTGGATTTGGAAGTTCGTAGGTCAATTCGACGCATTTTGGCGAAAGTTGGAAATAGAAGATTTTTGAAAAGTTCGATCCAAGGTGGAATTTTTGATAACGAGGTCAGATTTCGATTCCGGAAATTGGAACAGCTCCATTACATCCTTTATGACTTGCGTGCAAAATTTGAAGTCATTTCGGATTGATTTGATATGTTTCAAGGCAAAAAATAAAAGTTAGAAGATTTGAAAACTCATAATTCGATTCGATGCGCGATTCGTAATTTCGGTGTTGTATGACGTGATTTGAAGCCTCAACTAAGTTCGTATTATATTTTGGGACATGTTGGTATATTTGGTTAAGATCCCGAGGGCCTCGGGTGACTTCCGGATGGTTAACGGATTGATTTTGGACTTGAAGGAACTGCTGGAAATCTGCTGCTGGTGTTTTCGCTTCTGCGGAAGGCTCGTTGCAGAAGTGACCTCGCAGAAAGCTCGCAGAAGCGACGTTGGGCAGCCTTGGCAGAGGTCGCAGGTGCGATGCATGTTTTGCACCTGCGGGACCGCATAAGCGGCGGTTGGATCGCAGAAGCGACGAGCTTCGTAAGTGAGCATTTTGCCATCGCTTCTACGATTGCGCAGAAGCAACACTCTGTCCGCATGTGCGTGTCACAACCCAAAATTCCACCACAGGTTTTCTGATGGCACTTAGTTTTGAGACTAAGTAAGCTGATCATAATAACAATTCAAGCCCCCCTTTTCATTTTAAGATAATCGAAAACAACAATGTAAATAATGATATAACCTCCCAAGACTGGTAATACTGAGTCACGAACTCTAACTGAATACATGAAATGATCTTTAAGGAAATCGAATATGCAATACTCTTCGAATAATAATTGACAGTGAGATAAAATGGAAAGAGGCCAAGGGACTGTGACGACCAAGCAGCTCTACCTTGAATCCTTGCGATCACACTCTAACTATGTCCGAGTCTGATATCTCCATTACCTACTTTGCAAACAAATGTGCAGAAGTGTAGTATGAGTACACCACAGTCGGTATTCAGTAAGTATCAAGACTAACCTCGGTGGAGTAGTGATGAGGTACAGTCAAGACACTCACTAATCAATTACCATGTGCGGTGTAGCAGTATATAATAATAATAGAAACAGATAGCAGTGATATAAACAACAATGCAACACGAACACCATAAATATTTCTCAATGAATAAGGATCGGAAATACAACCAATCAATCAAGTCCCTCAAATATACATCTTTCAAATGTAAGTACTTCAAGTATAAATCTTTCAAATATAAGTTTTTCAATAAAAATCCTTAGAATATAATCCTTTCAAATAAATATATATTTCGAATATACTCCCTTCAAATAAATATCTTTCGAATATAATTTTTTTCAAATAAAAGTCACCTTGTGACACCTCATTTCATAATCATAAAAATATGGTCTCAGCCAACTTTCATAGTTCCACTGCACCTCGTGCCCATATTTCTATCACAACTGCACGGACAACTCACGTGCCAAAAATATCAATATATAAAAATATGCACGATCAATTTACTTTAGAAATTGTTTGAGGGAAGAAAATGATACTACACTTAAATTAATGCATCAGATAATCTACCGATTTGGATGTAAAACTTAATAATTTGAAACATAATAGTGACTTCTTTTATTTAAAACCACTAAGTTATCGAAAATCAGTAAAAACCAGAAACATAAATCTTCAGAGTCTCGTACTAAAAAGGAAAATCCACCACAATACAACAAGGAATACAAACACATAACAAAATCAAATAATACATCACGGAAGAACACAATGATTTACCCATCACCGAAATACAAAATAACCAAAGACAAGTGCAACCATAGAGAAATATCAACAAAGGGCACTCCCGAGATACCGTCTCGTAGTTCGAAAATTAAATGCTCAATAGGGGATATCCTGAGGTACCGCCTCGTAGTCCCAAAAGTAAATGCTCAACAGGGAATCTCCCGAGATACCTCCTCGTAGTCCCAAAATTAAATATTTATGATAGGGGGATCTCCCGAGGTACTTCCTCGTAGTTCCAAAAATAAATATGCATCAACAGGGGCACTACAACTGCTCAGATATCACAACATATTAGAATTTGCACCTCAAGTGCTCAAATATTACAACTTGTCACAGAAATCAACAATAATATTATTTTCCATGATAAGGAGCCCACGACTCGACCATAATGTGCACAACACCTTAACAAAATGTTCGGGAGTGAACAACTCAATATGAATAATATTTCACAATTTGGCACTTTGCCTCAATATGATTCACGACCTTTATAATTCAATACCATCTTTTCAACAACATGAACTGAAAAGTAATTCATCAAGGAACAACACCTCTTTTAAATCACAACTTCAGAAAAATAAATAGATTTATTCATATTATTAACTAAATTTCCTATTTAAATTATCTGTAGATAAAATCAATAATGAAAGTATTTTTCATAAAAATGGCAACTCAAACAAACATAGAGTTCACATAAAAGTCAAGTGACAATCACACCAAATTATCATATAAAAACAACCTCGGAAAACAAGGAATGATGCATGACAATTAAGGGATTTAATAAGTTCCAACAATTTTTCAATTTAACACATAAGGGTGTCTACAAATTTTAACCGAAATAATGTGCACATATAAACCAAGTACATACTCATCACCTCGCGTACATGGTTTTCAATCACACAATTTCCACTTAAGACTCAATGCCTAAAGGGTAATTCCCCCCGCAAGGTTAGGCAAGATACTTACCTTTTGAAGTTATGCCGATATTCCAAAATCGCCTTCTTGCTTGAATTGACCTCCGGACAGCTCAAATCTATCCAAATTAATTGTATATCTTCATTAAAATTCATCAGAAACAAATTCCGGATAACAAAACGCCGACTTAAAATTTTATTCTAAAACGTCAACCAAAAGTCAATGCGGGGCCCGCTTCTCGGAACCCAACATAATTTTCACGAAATTTGAACACCCATTCCGATACGAGTTCAACCATACTAATTTTACCAAATTCCGATAACAACTCAACCTTCAAATCTAAACTTTCTGTTTTTGAAAGATTTTGCAAAAATCTTGATTTCCTCCATTTAAATCCGAATCAAATGATGCATATAACCATGGATTTGTGAAATATAAACACTTTCGGGTATAGGACACTTACTGGAGTTGAAATCATGAAGAAATCCTCAAAATCGCCCAAGAACCGAGCTCCCAAAATTCCAAAACGAAATGAAAGAGTCACTGATTTTTTTGGTGCCTTATGTTTTTGTTCATTTCCACTTCTGCGGATAAATTGGTCGCATTTGCGAGCTCGCTTCTGCGAGAAAAACTCCACTTCTGCGAAGGTTCACTGTCCATCCAAAGGTCGCACCTACGGACAGAGTGACGCTTCTGCGCAATCGCATAATCGATGGCCAAACGCGCACTTGCGAAGCTCATCGCTTCTGCGATCCAACCTCCGCTTTTGTTGTCCCGCAGGTGCAGAACATGCATCGCATCTGAGACCTCTGCCCAGGCTTCCCAACATCACTTCTGCGAGGTCGTTTCTGCGATGAGCCTTCCGCAGAAGCAAAAACACCAGCGGCAGATTTCCAACAGTTCCTTCAAGTCCAAACTCAATCCGTTAACCATCCGGAAGTCACCCGAGGCCCTCGGGACCTTAACCAAATATACTAACATGTTCCAAAATACAATATGAACTTATTCGTGGCTTCAAATCACGCCAAACAATGCCGAAATTACGAATCGCGTATCGAATCGAATTATGAGTTTTCAAATCTTCCAACTTCTATATTTTACGCCGAAACGTATCAAATCAATCCGGAATGACTTCAAATTTTGCACGTGAGTCATAAATGACGTAATGGAGCTGTTCTAATTTCCGGAATTGAAATCCAACCCCGTTATCAAAAATTCCACCTTCGGTTGAACTTTCCAAAAATCTTCTATTTCCAACTTTCTCCAAAATGCGTCGAATTGACCTACGAACTTCCAAATCCAAATACGGACACCCGCCTAAGTCCGAAATCACCATACGAAGATATTTACATCATATAAATTTCATTCCGGAGTCGTTTTATCAAAAGTCAAACTCCGGTCAACTCTTTTCATTTTTAGCTTCAAAATGAGAATTGTTTTTTTTAAATTTAATTTTGAATCTTCCGAAAATCAAACCGGACCACACCCGTGGGCCATAATACATATTACAAAGCTGCTCGAGACCTATAGTCACTGAAAGGGGTGTAAATTCTTAAAACGACAAGTCGGGTCGTTACATTCTCCCCCTCTTAGACGTACGTTCGTCCTCGAACGTGCCAAGAATTATTCTTATGACATTAAATTACTGAGTGCATTATTTCACACATACTCACGGGTGATTCTACATCACCATAAATTTAACAGGGGTCCCACAACACCACCTCAGTGGAGATTATTTCTTTTATCCACACTTATATGCTTTAAAGCCAATTCTTTACACTCCAATCAATTTCAAATTCCTTAAATTAACACACGGTATTAGTCTCAACCGGCTGTAGCAACTCGTGCCTACGCACACATCATATGTATGTCCATAAACAAATCTCTTATCATAATAGCTGTTTATAATTAATTTCAACATCCTCAATTAATCTCTTCTTAACCAAAATCTCATATCAAAGTTTGCGCAATACTGACAGCAACACGGAAGGGATGAAGACCTCACAATTAATTATCCGAATTAACGAGTCACATTTAACGCCACCTGGGCACTCACCTTATAGACTAAAATTCAATATTTACAGCACGAATATGGCTAAATATGCACAGAAACATATAAGAAAATTATCAAATAAGCCTAACAGGCATGACTCCCTATTAATACTATGGTACAAATTTAATTTCATAAAATGGAGGATTTAAACTCATAAATTATTTTTACCACAAGGACCTCGTCCTTATATAACTTCCATCGCTACTTGTAACCCAATTTAAATATTTCACATCATATAAAAATGCGAGGATCTCGTCCTCAACTCCGAATCACAAGTATTTTGCACATTGTGCCAACTGAAATTTTCAATTTCCTTTGTTTCTTCTTTTCAATAAATTTTGTAAACAATTTTCACAACACATAATGAACCCCCATTCCAATAGGCATATAATTCATAAAAATTGAAATCAATTATTCCGAAATCACATCAAAATCCACTGTAGTGAGTAATAAAAAGTCACGTTTGGACTTATAGCCCTCAATGGTGTACAAAAATAAAATAATAGACATGGGCTAACATCATCAAATCTCCCAATAGGGATAAACATATAAGTGGGTCATAAAATTACGAAGCTCACCTATAAGCGGAGCATAATAGGATGACTTACCTCAATATTCAGAACCGAATCAAATTAAGGAAAAATATCCTTTTATAACAAATCAGGATCATACCTGTAATGACACCATCTGGTGTAGTGGCTTCAGCCACATCATATCAAATAAATCATCGGGCTATGCCCCCCCCTCGAGGGCGCCCTCTACCTGCCTGTCCTCTACCACTAACTTGATGTGCACGTGGGGTAGTAACTGCATTGGGGCCCATAGCCTGAGTGTTCTGATAAAATCCACCCTCCCAAGTCTGGGACAATCTCTCATGATGTGCGTAGTATCACCGCACTCATAACAACCCCTCTGAGGTCACGCCTGCTCGTACTGAATCTATGCCGGATAACTGGAATAACCACTATAAGAATCTCGTGTCGGTGGTACATTATAAGAACTTACTGGAGCACCCCAAGTAATCTGATGTGCGGACTGAGTTGGCCGACTACTCGAGCCTCCTCCATAATGGGTCATAGCTGAAGAGTAAAATCCACTGAACCCTCCAGAGCATCGAGACCTTTTGGCCTCCTTAGACTCCTTTTCCTCACCTAGAACACCCTCAATCCTCGTCGCAATCTCTACTACTTGCTGAAATGGAGTATCAGTTTGCAACTCTCGAGCCATGCATATTTTAAGATCATAATCGAGCCCCTCAATAAATCTGCGGACTCGCTCTCTAACTGAAGGAACCAAGATAGGTACATGACGGGTCAACTCACTGAACCTGATAGCATATTCTGACACTATCATGGTGCCCTGACGCAATTATTCAAACTCTCTGCGCCACGCATCCCGGAGAGTCTGGGGAACAAACTCTTTAAAAAACATCTCTAAAAATTGAGCCCAAGGTGGTGGCATTGCATTGGCTGGTCTACCTTCTTCATAAACTTGCCACCACTGATACGTTGTGCATGACAGCTGAAATATAGTAAAGGCAACTCCGCTCACTTCCACAATACCCATGGTGCGGAGAATACGGTGACACTTTTCTAGAAATCCTTGGGCATCCTCTGAAGTTGTGCCACTGAAAGTAGGTGGACTATACCTCTTAACCATCTCAAGTCTCTTTTGTTCTTCTTCTGATGCCTCTGGCCTGACCTAAGGCTGAACCGGAATAACAGGTTGTATCGGTACTACACCCAGAACCTGACCAATGTGAATTCACTGCTCTGGAGTACGGGCGATAGGAGTCTGAGTTACTCCCCCAATCTGTGAAATATTTGGTGCAACAGAGATCAATACCGCGTGAGGTAATGTACCAAACATATTTCAAGAACTGTGCTAAAGTCTCCTGATGTCCTGGGGTAATAACAGGTGCTTCTGGTACCTGTGCCCAAACTGGAGCAACTGGTGGCTCCTCAACTGCCCCTCTAACCGATGTTCTAGCTGTGACATGTGCCCTTCCTCGGCCCCGACCTCTTGCGGCCCTAGCAGTATGTGTGGGTTCCTGCTCATGTGACCCGATAGTATGTGTCCTTACCATCTGTGAGAGAATAGAGATACAAAGGCTCAAATTCCATAATCAACAAATCCGCACGACATGAATGAAAGAAGTGAAAATTTCCTAACAGTTTTGTAGCCTCTCGAAGATAAGTACAGACGTCTCTGTTCCGATCTGCAAGACTCTACTAGACTCGTTCGTGAGTCATAGAACCTATGAACCTAGGGCTCTAATACCAACTTGGCACAACCCAAAATCCCACCACAGTCGTCGTGATGACACTTAGTTTTGAGACTAAGTAAGCCGATCATAATAACAATTCAAGCCATTTTTTTTAATTCTGAATCTTCCAAAACTTAAACTCGACCATACCCGCAGGTCATAATACATATTATGAAACTGCTCGAGGCCTATAGTCGTTAAACGAGGCGTAAATTCTTAAAACGACAAGTCAGGTCGTTACAAAAATAATTTTCTGGTATATATTATCCTACTGTTACACAAATATTATGGTATATTTGTGGAATTTCTATTGTATTTGGTAAGTATAAAACAAATCCAACTTATGCACCGGCCATTAATGAAATGATTTCAAAATTTAAAAAGTATTTTTTCCCTATAACCCAAATTTATTTAATTTCTACTCTATTTAACCCATCTTTAAAATTAAGAGGTGCAAAGGGACGTGTTCGTAAAATTTATGAGAATTTAGCAATACAAGAAAATGAACAACCATCTCTCGAAGATTGCCAAGCTAACATATATTCTTATGCTAGATCAATGTTTGATAAATATAAATCTATGGGAATAACATGTGGTGAAACTACTCCTTCTACTTCTAAGGCTAGAGTAGAAGTTCTATGGGAAGCTATGGGTGATATAATAGCTTTTGATTCCTCTGTTGATGATGGACTTGATTCTTATCTTAATCAAGGATTGAAAAGTATTAAAGACGAAGAAGGCAACAAACAACTTTTGGCATGGTGGAGGGAGCGTGGCAAGGCTTTTCCAACACTTTCAATAATGGCCCGAGATATCCTGGCTATTCAAGTATCATCAGTAGCATCGGAGAGTGCTTTTAGCGCGGCGGGATTTCAAATAGGAGATCATAGACATTCATTAGTGGAGGACAGCCTAAAGATTTCCGTATTATTCAGAGATTGGATTAATTCAGAAAGAAGAAATCTTGGTTTTGAAAAGTTAACCACTAGGGAAGAAGAAGAATACAATAAGATACTTAGCACCGGGAGTGATGATGGCATGTAACTCATGGAACATCAATCAACATTGCCAATTCCAAAACAATGTCCGAGAGAAATAACAGATAAGGTATAACGAAGCTATATAGGAGCTTACAAATATTAGTATGATAATTTGTAATTGGCTATTAAGAGGCCTAGTTCAAACAGAACCCTTCCTAGAAGGGGGCTGCGTAGATTAGGTGCTCTTCAAAAGAATTATATTTGTATGTGAAATCTGAAAGTTCAATTAATAAAATAAAAGGCCCTAAGCCTTGTATTTTTTTATGAATTGTCTTACACTCTTACTTAGTTATTTAATGGCTTGAAATTATATTAAATAAATTACAACTCTATTATAATTACTTAAGTATTTCATTACAAGTCTTTTGTTTTAATATTTTATAAGTATTTACTTAGTTTTCTAATTTTCTTATAATTTATTAAGTTTTAAGTTAATTAAATAAGCCAAAAGACTAGCCACTGCAAACTTTAAAAACTTAGTCATTGTGAAAAAACTAGCCGTTGCCAAACTTAAAGCTTAAATAATTATTTTATTTTAAAAATAGCTCTCTTAAGGCCCGCGAAACCGTCCCGTCCAGTCCCGTCCCATCTTGTTTGTTAGTGGGATGGGATGGGACTACCGTTTCGTCCTGTTTATCCCGTCGCGTTTAGGCCCGTCCCGTCACCGTCCCGGCTAAATGTCGTCCTGTCCCGTTGGACAGCCATAAATAGTACTAGTATGTAAAGCTACATATTCTTTTTCAAAATAGAATGCCAATATAAGAAAGGGAAAACCATAGAAACATCAAGTCATAATCAACAATATCCAAATGCCCAGTTAAAACATAACAATTTTCAACATACGAAAATAATATATATTTTTGGTTGGGAGATCATTAGCACCGATATACCACAACGGTTTTAGCACGGAGTCCGATCACGCCCGATCGACTAGTTCATCTCCCCACGAACAATGTGGTTTAACACGTGATAAGAAAAATAAGGTGTTACTAAGAGTAATACCACCATATGCGCAATATGGCGTCTGATCTCCACTCGAACGCCTAGGCCGCCTTCCCACATATGCCGTGTGGGTTGACTTCAAATCCAGGGCTATCAAAAATCTCATCCCAATTAAGATGAATAATCATAATCACATCAATATTTCAATATCATCCCAAATAAGGGGAATAATCACAATCAACTCCTACACCGACACGTGTAGTTTCGAGTGTGGGCCTTACGACCCACCCTTCCTCGGTTTGCTAATGATACTCCCAAAAGTCTTTTTATTTTTGCACACAAGGAACACAAAAGTACAAATATATTTTATATTCATCTCTTAATATTTCACACTAAATATATAGCTTCGTTAGTACTTTCAACCATTAACAAATATCATTATTTCCTTGGCTCTCTTGCCATACTTATGATTTTTCATTCATGGCACGGTGGTCGTATCGCATATTCTACACTTTTATTTCTTTACTTTCATGGATCATCATCATAAATATAACCAAATAGAATATTTTAGAAACTACGACTTTAGGTTTATTAGTAATGAAGACTTTAAACACAATGAGTTTCTTTCCAAGAAATGGATTAAAATGTTTGGAATCGAAGCACAAGTTAAAATCATAAACGTGTAACACATCATTTGTTTTGAAATACTTTTTCCCAAAAAGGGCAATACACAATTTAAACTCATGAAGATATAAGAGCTCAAAACACATTTGAAAAACTTACAAAGCATAACATTAGTTAAAACAACCACATTTGGGCATGACTTGGGTACATAAGCTTTTAGGCAAATCTATTTTCGAAGTCAGTTTAGAACATTTCAATTAAGGCTTATTTCATAACCTTTCTCACATCATTTCATTTCCTCGGCACCATTGACCACAAGTATAACTTTCATTCTTTGCACGTTGGCCACACTTTATATCTCCAACTCACTTCTTTCACTTTCAAGCATCCTTATAGATTATCAACAATAAGATATTTTTACTCAAGACTATAAATGCACATTTGAGCAACTAATCAAATTAAGGGTCTTAGGCACATGTGATTTCTTATACAATTATACATGCTAGTTTTCATTAGAATCACGTTTTCAAATCACAACATATTAACACACAGCCCATGCTTAATCACCTTCTCAAATAGTAACTCAACATAACAATCTATAGGAAGATAGCGAAAATCAGATAATAATCAGAAGAATTCATATGGTGTAACTCTCTTAGAAATTTTGTCAAACACATAGTATGCAAAATAGACTATAAAACTCTACAATGGTAATCCCTTCCTCCCTCAACCAATTTGAACAAGAAACTAACTAAAATGGTTCATTAATCCCACATACTATAACCTATTGTCACATGCATGGCCTATTTCAGACCCCACAATACACTAGAACTCATAACCTCTTGCATGAAAGCTTAGGAGTAGGACTGACCTGGATAAATGATAATCTAGTGATTGGCTTCCTTGATTCTTGAAAATTGGTGCAATAATGGGTGATTAAAATGCTAGGTTTCCTCATTCTCTCTCTAAAATGCTCTTACCTCTCTCCACAATCATCACACAATCACCCCGAAATAAGCCCCAAAGGCTATTTATCAAAATACGGTCGGGTTATAAAATAGGAAAAATGGACCCTCCAAACTCAGGTCTGCGGTTGCAGAATGGGCCGCATAACAGATATGCGGCCCGCAAAATGGGCCGCAAAAATGATGCCAAGAACTGGGCTGGTCTGTACCGGTCTGTGGTCCGCAGACCACTTATGCGGCCGCAGAATGGACCGTATAATCACCCAACAAAATTCTTCATACAAAATTTGTGATGGATGTGCGGACCGCAAAATGGATATGCGACCGCAGAATGGACTGTAAAACGACCTTCAAAATTTTAACCATTTTTTTGCTAAGTGGGTGACAATGGGTTAGGGTGAATGAGACATTTTTAACATTTTAAAATTTTGTGGGTCACATATAAAGTTTAAAACATATTATACCTCTTCTCATTTTTTCCGCCCAATTTCTCTCTCATCTCTCTTCTCTCTGTCACTCAACCCCATCGACCAAGGTGGTTCCGACGGGACGAGACAAGAATCAAGCTTCAATTTTGAGTGTAATCGTCTCTATAGACCCATCAAGCATGATATTAAAGCTCAGAACATGTCAATGTTGGTAAATCTTAAATTCTTCTTTTTCCGTTTCTTATATTTTTTATTTCGGGTTTTGTAGAGTGATTGTTCATGTTCATGTTCAAAATCGATTGGGTTGTGAATAGCCATATCTTATATGGCGTACGTGGTTATATTTGCTTCTTGGACTATCTCTGTGCTCTGTATATTAGAATTTTGTCATAATTGCCGACCTAATATTTATTGATAAACCTATGATCGATTGTTTCTTCGTCATAGATGTTTGCTGCAATTGGGGCTTATTTTTCTTATTGTGATCATAAGTTTAAAATTATTAAATGTGACATTGTATATTTTCATATAGGTAACATGAGGAGAAAATCGGCTGCTAAGAAACATATTCCTTTGACAAAGCCTTCACAACCTTCAATGCCTTCACAGCCTTCAATGCCTTCACAACCTTCAAAGCCTTCAAACAGGGAAGAAAATGCAGAAAAAGAAGTATCGCTAAGTAAAGCAATTGCCAAGCCTTCAGAAATTGCTACTATAAAATGAAAAGTAGATACTTCTAAAGCTTCCCCAAGTAAAGAAAATGCTGAGATTTTTCTAAACGTGTTAGGAAAAAAAGAACAAAGAGCCATCAAAGTCTATTAGTAAAAAAAGAACAAGAGCAAAGTCTAGATTAGTTGACGAGGACATTCATTTTAGTAAAAAATATGTTTCAAGTAGGTTAGCATTAGAGGGTGTTGATGATGAGGAGGAAGAATACTTGGACATAAATGCAACACAAACTCAAATGGAAGAACATGTTTCTGAAAAAACAATTGTTGAAGAAGAAAAAGACAGTGATGATGAAGCTTTAGGTGTGGAGGATTTTGATGCCTAGGATTTTGATGAAAACTGGTCAGTTTGCAGACTTAGGCCAAGATGTTCTTACGAAGAAATGGTCCTGGGAGCGTATTATATATGTGCTAGCCATTCAGCAAAAGTAAATTAAATGTGTCATCCATTATATTTTACTCATTCTTCTGGTTTCTTTAATAATTAATTGTCTCTTTGATTATTGTAGTGAAAGCAGTGGAGCATATGCAGTGAAGGTTATTGACTTCCTGCTAGCTGATACGTGGCTGGATCAACTTAATGACAAGCGAATAAAGTTGTTCAGGGAAAACTTTTCAGTTGATATCTTCAGGGGAAGGATGGACCCTTCTTAGTTTCATAATTAAAATTTCAAGTTGTGTTGGTCATGGGACAAATTTATTTTGGGTGAACTAGTAGTAATTTATGATATTTGCATCTACTTCTATATAATGAAACTACCTTACTTCTTATTAACTGTTGATGCTGTAATTTTTGTTTCCTTAACACTTCCTTGTTGTATTACAACAGGCATCTACTTGGTTGCGTAATAGACAATGTATCTAGTAATTAACTAGCTACTTGGTTGCTGTCACGACCCAATTTTTTCTCTGTTTGGGTATCATGATGGCACCTAGTCTTAGGGACTAGGTAAGCCTAACATTTATTGAAACAACAACAATATTTAAATAACATCTGACAATTTGAAATAGAAATCTCTTAAAATTTACAATTAATAAAACCGATAGTGCAAGTCATAAGCTCTACAGAGTTTGCTACAAATTTCTAAATACAGCTGTTCAGAAATAAGAATAAATAGTGCAAAACGAAAACTTGAAGGTAACTCCGAAGCCTGCGAACGCAGCAACAGGTTTATCTTGAGTCTCCACAGCAACGACCCGCACAACAGCTAATGAATAAATACCTGGATCGGCACAAAAATGTACAGAAGTGTAGAATGAGCACAACATAGTAGTGCCTAGTAAGTATCAAGACTAACTTCGGTGGAGTAGTGACGAGGAACAGTCAAGACACCCACTGGTCTAATAAACTGAACAAGTATAAGTATAGGAACAACAGAAGTATGATATCTACATAAAGACTATGCAATATGGCTAACAATACCATAATGACAATAAGAAAGGAAACAACAAGTATCAACGAAATACCATAAAAATGACACAGAAAAGTGAATGGAACACAACCTAAATCCGGAATCACAAATATAGCAAGGACAAGTAATAACTCAGCAACTACAACCGCTTTTACATTAGGTTTTAGTCATCAACTCCACGAGGTACCGAACCTCGGACAAATCAAAACTCACGTGTCTCAATATCTGAACCCTAACACTTAGCATCGTGTGCCCTCATAACACTTCATAACCGCACTGACGACTCACGTGCCAATAGAGCCATTCTCACATAGAAGGCAAGTAAACAAGGGTGAGCATCTATGCTCAACAATATCAAGAACACCTCTTATTCGATAAGAGTGCTTAACTACGTGTATGCTTGTGCAAGTGTCCTAACATAGTCCATACCAGCAAATAAGCATATGGAAAAAAAGAACGGACAACACGTAGAATATTTTCTCACAGCTTTCACAAGATAAAGCTCACACAGGTAAGTGTACCACTACACAAATATCAACACCAAGAATGCCCCCAGGCCATCAAAAATCATCACAAATCAATCCTTGACACAGCCCACCTTGTCTCACCATGTGTGCAATAATAAAGTAAGTTCCCACCTTGTATCGCCACACGTACATAACGATGTTCCCACCTCGTCTCGCCACATGCGCAAACCCTCCCATATATATATATATATATATATATATCCCACCTTGTCATGCCTCCACAACACTGAAAACGATACAAGAAACATGAAGACCCCTCACTACACACCCGAATCAATAAGTCACAACTAACACCACCGGGCACACATCCCGCAAGCTAAAACTCAAGAAGCACAAAACTAAAATGACTGAATATATAAAGATAAACACATAAGAGAAATATCAAACAAGTCCGACAGGCACAACTCTCTATCAGTACCATCCTACGAATCAATTTAAAAGGAAGAATCAAGGTATATGAACAAATCACAAGGATCTCAACCTGATATAACTTCAACCACGGCACGCAGCGTGGCTCAAACATATCAAATCACATGGAATCGCGCAGGTCTCACCCTCAACTCTGAATCACAAGCCGAATACCTATCATACCAATTAAAATCTTCCACTAACTCAGTTCTGCCAATAAAATCACAACACTTACTGAACTCTTACTCCGGTAGAGTATCAAATCACAAATCGTAACCAATTACTCAGGAATCACATCAAACCTACAATAATGGACAACATGAATTCACTTCTAGTTTCGTAACTTTCAATAATGAATTAAAACAATGATAGAAACGTCTATCACTCATAGAATCTCCCAACGAAACACATAAACATAATACTAAGTCATGAACTCACCCATAGGTGGGACAACAAATAAGGGAACTCGCCCCGATAAGCAAAACCGAATCAAAAATACGAATGGTGCTCCTCTGTAACAAATCAAAAGCATACTTGTATGACATCATCTGGCGCAGTGGCCTCCAGCCTACTATATGAGACACATCAACGGGTCGGGCCTTCCCCTTTTGGGCGCCCTCTACTCGCTTGAATACTCCGCTGTGACACACCTGTCCGGAGTCTAGGACAATCTCTCACCCTGTGGCTGGTATCTCCACACTTGAAGCAACCTCTCTGCTGGCGTGGCTGTGGGAACTGTGCGGTATGGGTACTCCGAGACCCATGAGCACCTGAAACGCTGTGCGAAGCCTGAAGTGCAAACTGAACTGGCCGACCCACAAAACCTGTACCATGTCGTACCCTTCCTTCAAAATAAGGACTAGTATATCTCTCCAGTCTACGAGGCCTCCTCGCCTCCCTGTCCTCTCTCTCCTGATCTCTCCTGAACTCTCTCTCATGGCCCCGCCTGTTCTCTCTCATAATCCCATATTCCCTCTACACGGAGAGGGATCCCTACCACCTGCTGAAATGAAACATCTGACTCTAACTCCCGAGCCATGCTGAACCGAATATCATGCTTGAGTCCCTCAATAAATCTACGGACACACTCTCTAACTGTAGTGACTAAAAAAGGTGCATGTCTGGCCAAATCACTGAATCTAATGGCATACTCTGACACTGACATAGTGCCCTAGCACAGCTGCTCAAACTCTGTGCGCCATGAATCTCGAAGGGACTGAGGTACAAACTCTCTCAGGAACATCTCTGAAAACTGAACCCATGTCAGTGAAGCCGATTCGGCCGGACTACCCAACTCATATGCCCGCCACCACTGATAAGCTGATCCCTTAAGCTGGAACATAGTAAGAGCAACCCCACTCATCTCAACAATACCCATACTGCGGAGAATGCGATGGCACTCCTCTAGAAAACCCTGTGCACCCTCTGAAGCCAAACCACTGCAAGTAGGAGGGTCATATTTCTTGAACCTTGCAAGTCTAAGCTATTCTTCCTCATATGTTGTTGCCCTACCCACGGGCTGAACTGGGACCACAGGCTGTGTCTCCATGACACCTGGAACCTAACCAATATGAACCTGCTACTCTAGAGTGTGGGCGGCGGGAGTCTGAGCTCCTCCCCCGGTCTGTGAAATAATTGGTGCAACCGGAATCAACCCTGCTTGAGCTAATGTACCAAACATGCTCAGGAACTGTGCTAAGGTCTCCTGAAGTCCGAGGGTAACAACAGGCTCCTCCGGTACTAGCCCCTAACTAGAACTACTGGTGGCTCCCAACTGCTGATCTGATAGGTGCCCTAGATGCGGCACATGCTCCTCGCCGGCCTCTGCCCCTAGCTGCTCCGGAGGTAACGTCATCAGGAACTGTAGCTCGTGTCCTCACCATCTGTAAGAGAATTGAATGATAAAATTTCAAAATTCGAGATCAATGAACTTGCACGATAGGAATAAAGGAAGTGAAACTGTCCTAATAGTTTCGTAGCCTCTCGAAGATAAGTACAGACGTCTCCGTACCGATCCACAAGACTCAACTAAACTCGCTTATGACTCGTAGCACCTATAAACATAGAGTTCTGATACCAACTTTTCACGACCCAAATTTCCCTCCGTTTGGGTATCGTGATGGCACCTAGTCTTAGGGACTAGGTAAGCCTAACATTTATTGAAACAACAACATTATTTAAATAACATCTGACAATTTGAAACAGAAATCTCTTAAAATTTACAATTTCCAAAATCGGTAGTGCAAGTCATAAGCTCTACAACGTTTGCTACAATTTTCTAAATACGATTGTTCAGAAATAAGAATAAACAGTGCAAAACGAAAACTTGAAGGTAACTCCGAAGCCTGCGAACACAGCAACAGGTTTATCTTGAGTCTCCACAGCAACGACCCGCACAACAGCTAATGAATAAATACCTGGATCTGCACAAAAATATACAGAAGTGTAGAATGAGCACAACATAGTAGTGCCCAGTAAGTATCAAGACTAACTTCGGTGGAGTAGTGACGAGGAACAGTCAAGACACCCACTGGTCTAATAAACTGAACAAGTATAAGTATAGGAACAACAGAAGTATGATATCTACATAAAGACTATGCAATATGGCTAACAATACCATAATGGCAATAAGAAAGGAAACAACAAGTATCAGCGAAATACCATAAAAATGACACAGAAAAGTGAATGGAAGAGAACCTAAATCCGGAATCATAAATATAGCAAGGACAAGTAATAACTCAGCAACTACAACCACTTTTACATCAGGTTTTATTCATCAACTCCACGAGGTACCGAACCTCAGACAAATCATAACTCACGAGTCTCAATACCTGAACTCGAACACTTGGCATCATGTGACCTCATAACACTTCATAACCGCACTGACGACTCACGTGCCAATAGAGCCATTCTCACATAGAAGGCAAGTAAACAAGGGTGAGCATATATGCTCAACAATATCAAGAACACCGTTTATCCGATAAGAGTTCTTAACTACATGTATGCTTGTGCAAGTGTCCTAACATAGTCCATACCAGAAAATAAGTAGAAGGAAAAAAAGAACGGACAACACGTAGAATATTTTCTCATAGCTTTCACAAGATAAAGCTCACACAGGTAAGTGTAACAGTACACAAATATCAACAACAAGAATGCCTCCTGGCCATCACAAATTATCACAAATCAATCCTTGACACAGCCCACCTTGTCTCGCCACGTGTGCAATAATAAAGTAAGTGGACGCCTTGTCTCGTCACACATGCATAACAATGTTCCCACCTTGTCTCGCCACATGTGCAACCCCTCCTCCCCCACACACTNATATATATATATATATATATATATATATATATATATATCCCGCCTCGTCACGCCGCATGTGCAAATATCAATAGTAACAATAGCACGGTAGAAACCTCGTGCAATCCCATAACAACAACCGCACGACAGAAACCTAGTGCATCACAGTAACCACAACCGCACGGCTGAAACCTCGTGCATCACAATAACAACAATCGCATGGTAGAAACCTCGTGCATCACCATAATAAATACAACAGCAACAATGACAATAATACAATGGTACGAGAAATAAATCAACTCAGAAATTCCAGAACTCAAGGAAACGAAGGAACTAATTCAGAAGGAGTAGCAACAATATAGAATGCTAGTCATAATAAGAACAAATCAACAAGAAAAGAAATATTATGTAACAATGGTCCACAATGTACAGTTCGACAACGAGGGAGCTAACACAAGACGAATTTCCAAATAAGGACAAGTCAGCTAAATTATAGGATATCTAACTTCTTTTAATGTTGGCAATTAAGAAACAGATACAACAATTTCAATTAGGGATAAGCAACAGAAAGATAATCATAGCCTCAATTAAAGATGAACAATTATAAAAGAGATAATTATAATTCAAATAAAGATAAGCAGTTAGGGGAAAAATAACATGGCAATAGGAGAGATAACAATTTCAGTAAAGGCACAGATGACTCAAATAAGCATCAAGGGCGGATCATGAAGCAATAAATTCTAATTAAAGCATGTAGAGGTGAAACTAGTAATTAAGAGACGTATCCATAACATCACAACTACATAATCAGTGAATACAAGGACCTAAGAACCCTAAAAGCCCAACTTTCCATAAATAAGTCCGAGCACGTACTCGGAACCTCACATACACGGACTACAATTAGCATAGAAAACTCAAATTCTAAGGGGTAGTTCCCCCACACGAAGTTAGACAAGATACTTACCTCAAGGAAGACAGACTAATACTCAAAAATGAACTTCTCTGGCGAAATGACCTCCGGACGGGTCAAATCTAACCAAAATAATTTCAAAACACAAATAAAACTCATAGAAAACTATTCCGGACCATAAAACCTAAATCTTTTTCAAAATCTAAAAATCGGTCCAAAAGTTGACCCCCGGACCCACACCTCAAAACCTAAACAATTTCACAAAATTCGAACACCCATTTCGATACGATTTTAACCATACTAAAACTATCAAATTCTGATACCAATTCATCCCTCGAATCATGATTTTTCATTTCGAAGACTTTCTTCAAAAACCTCCATTTTCCTCAACTCAAAACACAAATTAAATGATACAAATAAAGATAAAATCATGGAATATACTAAATTCTAGGTGAAGAACACTTACCCAATTGATTTTCTTGAAAAACCCACAAGGAATCACTCAAAATCGAGCTCTACTAGTCAAAATATGATGAAAATTTGAAGATCTTATATTCTGCCCAAATGATTGTGCATCGCGAACGCGGAGGGAGGATCGCGTTTGCGAAGAAGAAAAAATGAGGCTGCCAAGAAGACCCTTCGCGAATGCGAGTGAAGGGACGTGAATGCGAAGAACAAGGGTCGCGAGATGGCAGATGCGAATGCGAAGAAGGAAAAAGGAAGACCTTCGCGAACGCGAGAGGATGAATGCGAATACGAAGAAGAAATATTCCTTCATCCAAAATCTCTCTTCGCGAACACGAAGGAACATACGCGAACACGAAAGAGAAAACCAGATGACAGATTCAACAGTTCAAAAATAGAAGAAAATGGCTCGTATCCCATCCGAAACACACTCGAGGCCCCCAGGACCCCGTCTAAACATACCAACAAGTTCCATAACCTAACACGGACTTGTTCGTGGTCTCAAATCATATCAAACAATGCCGAAAATACAAATCACACCACGAATCGAACTTATAAACTTCCAATTTCGAAAACTCGTGCCAAAACCAATCAAACCAACCCGGAATGATGTCACATTTTGCAGGCAAGTTCCAAATAACATAACGAAGTGTTTCCAACTCTCGGAATTGCATTCCGACCCCAATATCAAAAATTCCACTTTCGGACAAAATCTTTAAAAATTAGACTTTTGCCATTTCAAGCCTAAATGGGCTACAGACCTCCGAAACACAATCCAGACATGCCCCTAAGTCCAAAATCACCCAACGGAGCTAACAGAACCAACAGAACTCCATTCCGGAGTTGTTTTTATACAGTTCTGACTACGGTCAAAATCCTAAGACTTAAGCTTCCGTTTTAGGGACTAAGTGTCCCAAATCACTTTGTATCATCCGGTAACTGAACTCGACCATGCACGCAAGTCAAACCACATAATACGAAGTTGCTAAGGCCCTTATACCGCCGAACGGGACTTAAATTCTCAAAACAACCGGCCGGGTCGTTACAGTTGCGTTGTAGAATATGTGCCTAGTACTAATAACTTGATTAAATATAACATTGCATCAGGCATAACCCAAAGGTTGAGTAATAGATACTGGGTCCATAAATAAACTAGCTACTTGGTTGTGTAATAGACTCAAGGTCGCATTTAATAACTGCAACAAATTTAACATTACATCAGTACAATAATACATGATCCAAAATACTTCCAACAAAACAAACTTAAAATAATTAAATTTTCCTACCAATAACAAACCAATGTTATCCTTCTCACTTCATCATCCAAGCTGCCATAAATCCGACAACGACGCACAAGAGCATTACCCACTTATTGAGCCGTATTTCATTCATCATAACTATCCTTCCAACTATACAATTTACAGGAATATGCCCTCCCTCTAGTTCAATCCCTCCATCATCATCATCTTCCTCATGAACATCCATTTCTAATATATTTTCAAGTTCAGCCACCTTCATCTGCAGAACAATCTTTTCACGCTTAAGAGCGTGCTTTTCACACTTCAAACTACTGATAAGGTCAGCAATCCTTGGTTTTGGAACATTGTGAGAAAACTTAATTTTGGAACATTTTGAGAAACACCGACCATCATTCACCGGAAATGTAGCTGTAAATTGACTGGCAGCAATGCTGCAGTGATAATTCTTTTATGACACAAAGGATGCACTCGACCCTTGACTCATTTTCCTTCAATTGTTTGAGTAATATTTTTCGGAAGTAAAATTTGGGGTTGAACCATGATCAATTAAGCGGGTCAAATGTGTTAATTTGAGCGGGTCAAAAAAATATGGTTGAAATGTCATCAATTTTATTTTAAGCATATGGCCGGTCAAATGGGTAATTTTGGATCAAATGGGTAATTTCAACGTGTCAAAAAATATATAGTTAGGGATAGGCCACGTGGACATATTTTAATTTACTGAACAACACGAGTTATCTTCCATCAACAAGTAGTCGCTGATAAACTTCTTTAATACTTTATAAATCCTGAACCCTAACCCCAATCCTGAACCCCAACCCTGGACATTCAACATAAATCAATAAACTTTCTTAATGGGCGAGTGTCAACTCGAGGTTTCATTCTCAACTCTTATTACGGTCGAGGGTCAACTAATGGTTGAGAATTCACTAAAATAAGGATTACACCACGTTCGACCTTGGCTTTTTTGATTTTATAATGTTTAAACATCATGAAATCTTTTAAAGTTATTATACATGGCGGTGTATTTCATACCATTAAGAGTTGGTCATTCTAGAATATGTAACAACTCAAGAATCAAGACCTCTAAGTATAAGAGTGTTGTCTAGTGAAGTATTGTCAACAAGTAATGCCTCTAAGTATGAATGTTGTATATTGAACATTGGGCTGTAATATCAACATGTGTTGATATTAAGTAATGCTATGATTGATTATAATAGGTATTTAGTCATCAAATTGCATACATTGTCTTAACATTGTGTTGTAATAATATTCATTGACTATATAATGAAAATTATTTTTACCAATTATAGGCTTAGGTTGATACCGATATAACTGATACGTTATAGTAATCCATTCTATCCAATTCAAAGTTTGCAAGTTGTTGAATTAGATGTTTACAAGTTTACGTTATTCACACATAATTATAATTTTTTGATTTAAGGTAACTAAATTAATACTTTATACTAACGAACAACTAATAATCGAGGAACTACCCCTATGCATGTTCAATTTATGACTGATATACCGTTCTTAATTCTTTATTATAAAATTCTATTGGTTTTCATTTACAATGTATCTATAGACCACCAGTGGGGTAAACTATATACTGTAGATTTATTCAAAAACTGTTGTGAAAGTTTCAATTCATTGGCAGGAAATTCAAATATTTAGAAGACTGAAATTTATATCCCCTGAGTTGTATGTTTCTATTGGAATCTCTTTATTTCATTTTGGTTCCTTTTTGCACTTAAGTGTTGTCAAATGAAAAAAAAACAACCAAAGCATAAAAATAAAAAATAAGGCATAAAATAAAATAGACAAAAACATAACTTAAATATTTTTATTAAATAACTCCCCTCACATCAGCATACATTTTTTTTCCATTAACTAAAGAAAAAATTAAACTGCAGGGGGAGAAGGATCACAGGGAGGAGAATTTTCTGGGCTAACATAGTGGTCAATATTTGCACCAGCCCTACGAAGGAGAATCTGCAACATGCGTACTATACGACGAATGTTCCTCTCTTGCCTCACCTTGTCTTCTTGGATCTCTCAGATGAGCCTATCCAGTGATTTCCTGATGAAAATGGGGTCCATGCTTGGATTTGGCCTCAGAGGTATTTCTCTGTTAAGTGATTGGGCAATTTTTAGAAACGAATTGATGCTTTAAATCGGCATATTCGATTTATTTCAATTAATCAGACAAGTTCTTTTCATATTGGCTACCAACAGTTATTAACATTAGACATTAAATGAACTACTTAAACTAGTGGTTGTCAATAGCCTACCTAAACCAGCACAACAAGTCTTGGTTAAATTGAAAATATAGATGGGGGTTGACAATAGAACATTGGTTGAAGATAGAATAAGAGGGTTGATCGTAAAACAGGAAATAATTATGTCACATGACCCCTTCTTAAAATAAGGATGTTGATTATAGAGCATAGGTCTACAATAGACAATGTCAGTGGTTGATTCTCAAACAGTAGTCTGTGACACAACTTGGTCACATGACTCCTTAAAATAATGGGATGATTCTAGATCATAGGTCGACAATAGACAGTATGGGTGGTTAACAATAAAACAGTAGTCTATGAGACAACTTGGTCACGTGACTCCTTCTTAAAATAAGGGAGGGTTGACTCTAGATCATAAGTCTGCAATAGACAATGTTGTTGGTTGACTATAAAACAATAGTCTATGATGTACAATGCAGCAGTTGATAGTAGAAACAATAAGTCTAGTAGAAACAACAAGTGATTACAAACAACAAGTCTAGAATATTAAAAGAGTTAATTATCTTTATTACAACACTAGTAGCTAAAAGATCAAGAATACTGCAACAATACTTTACAAGGCGTTTCCTTGTGGCCAAATTCTTTGCAAATGGAACATTTATTTTTGCCTTTCTTCCTGCTTCCAGAAGAAGTAGGTTCTAAAATGATTGGCCATCTCTTAAACTTCCTTATACCCTTTGTAGGCTCGACATCGGGTGGAAGTATTTTTGTGGATTGAATCTCGTCAGGCACCACCTATTTCTCTTCTTTAGTGATTGCGTGAATGATTCCTTCATATGCAGCCAAATATGTTGAAACCTTATAGAATGGAGAGGAGTGATCGTAAATGGAGGAACCATATCCATCCCCAAAACTCAATCTCAGAGCTGCAATTTATATAGGAATTCTAATTCCAAGTAGTTGGCACCTCAACCCATTCACTAGAATATAGACCGCATACTAATATACAATCTCCCATCAGTCTATTGTGAACCAGTGATCTATTATAACAGTTGTTTATTGTACACTAATGGTCGAGCACTGTGTAGAAAAAATTTACAGAAATCCAAATTAACAGTGACAAAGCAGATGAGATGAAAATACCTACCAGATGAAGGAGGTACACAATATACCACTTGGAATGAATTATCAATCCAATGTACCACCAATTTCTTCCCCAAATTCGACAAACCTGAAAAATCCCCAGTTTGTAAATTTCTTCAAAGTAAATGATAAATCAAAATAATAAAGTTTTGAGAGGAATGGGGAAGAAGGGAGACGACCTCTATGTGTTGAATGCAATAAAAACAAGCTGCAATAGAGGAATTAGCCGTGGGAAATGGGGATTGGGGCGGCAGATGAGGCGGGAAGCGATGGGGTTTTGTTTTTCTAAATCTGGTAATATAGCATTTATATAGGTTGGGGCCAAAGTGTAATAACTGAAACTTTAGTGATAAAGACTCAAATTTCTCCATTCACTTTATAATTCCACTTAACCATTAATTAAGTGTGAAGGTTAATCCCACAATAATTATAACCTGAAGGTCACTTGGCCAATTCAAGTTTGGAAAGAGATCACCTCACCAACTACCTCTGCTTTCTATGCTAAAACTTCCGATAAACTGAAAATAATTGTGTTATACAAACTTTACATAAAATTACTTGGATTCTGTTATAAATATATTATATTATGGATGTTCATTTAATACTCCGTTATAAATAAGCTTCCTGAAGAAGCTTATCTATATGAGCCTCTGCCGTAAATATGTCTATCTATTTAGTACTGTAACGACCCGACCGGTCGTTTTTAGAGTTATAGCCCCGATCCCCTATTAACTGCTTCTCCCATATCTATTTCTGCTATTGTGACTTACCAGGACGTTTCGTTTTGGTTTTTGGAGAGATTTGGGACACTTAGTCCCTAAACGAAAGCTTAAGTCTTAGGATTTTGACCATAGTCGGAACTGTGTAAAGACGACTTTGGAATGGAGTTTCATCTATTCCATTAGCTCCGTTGGGTGATTTTGAACTTAGGAGCATGTTCAGACTGTATTTTGGAGGTCCGTAGCTTATTTAGTCTTGAAATGGCGAAAGTCAAATATTTGGAGATTTGGACTAGTAGTGGAAGTTTTGATATCGGTGTCGGATTCCGATTTCGGAAGTTGGAGTAGGTCCGTAGTGTTGAATATGACTTGTGTGCAAATTTTGAGGTCAATCGGATGTGGTTTGTTTGGTTTCGACATCGGTTGTCGAATTTAGAAGTTTCAATATCTTTAAGTTTGAATTGGAGGGTGATTCGTGAATTGTTCGGTATTTGATGTGATTTGAGGGCTCCACTAAGTTCGTATGGTGTTTTGAGATTGGTTGGTATGTTTGGTTAAGGTCTCGGGGGCCTCGGGTATGTTTCGGATGTTTAACGTATGAATTTTGGACTAAGGGAAGTTGTTGAGTTTTGTTGGTTCTGGTGTTTCGAACCTGCGGAGGGTAGACCGTAGGTGCGGGCTCACACGTGCGGAGGAACAGGCGCAGATGCGGAATTTGGAGGCTTGACCAAGGCTCACAGGTGCAAGGAATTTCCGTATCTGCGATGCCCGGAGATGCGTCCAAGGATTCGCAGGCGTGAAGGAACACCGCAGAAGCGAACAGTGTTACGCAGGCGTGCACGCGCAGGTGCGGTCCCCATTGCCGCAGACCCAGCCCTCTTAAGTGATTCCGCACCTTCGAGGGATTTTTCACAGATGCGGCGTTGTAGGTGAGACCCAAGGCCCGCATGTGCTAAAATTGCTGGGCAAAAAGGGGCAGAATCGAGGGATGAGGTTCATATTCACGAATTTGATTTTTGGGCTCGAGAGAAGGCGATTTCTTGAGGGATTTTCAGAGAAAGCGTTGGGATAACGATTCCTAACTTGTTTTTGGTTGTATTTCATTAATCTATTGTTGTTTTCTTCATTTAATTAAGGATTTTGAGTGAGAAAGTTGGGAAAATGGGGAAAAAGTTCCCCAACTGAATTTTTGAGTTTTGAGTGAGATTTAAACATCGGATTTGGATAATTTTGGTACGAGTGATATCGTGAGTGAATGGGTGTTCATATTTGGTAACTTTTACCTGATCCCGAGATGTGGGCCCGGGGAGACGTTTTGGGCATTTTTCTATTTTCTTGCCTTAACTTTGATTTCGTTAGCTAGATTAGTTTCTTGTAGCTATATTTATGTTATGTAATCGGTTTTGGCTAGATTTGACCCATTCAGAGTCGGATATTCGTGGAAAGAGCATTGTGACAGATTGATTTGAGCTTGGTTCGAGGTAAGTGGCTTGCCTAACCTTGTGTGGGGGAACTCCCCTTAGGATTTGGTACTGTTTAATAGTGAGCGCCGTGTATGTGAGGTGACGAGTACGTACACGGGCTATTTGTTGTAAAACTTTGTTTTTCACTAAGTCATAACTTGTTTTCTCCTTATTTTAAACACATTAGCATATGTAACTATCCTCTTTAGACTAGAATAGCATGCCTACTTATTTAACTACCTATTTGGACTCTGTGTAGAATGTTTAGTGAAATTTCCTACTTTTCCTTGACTTGAACTTAGTCTAAACTGTAGGATTTCCTGCTGTAATTGTTATTTCGGTTGGTTGCACTGCATATTTACTTTGGGACTACGAAACGGTATTTTGGAAGATCTCCCTGTACCGCATATTTACTTTGGGACTACAGAACGGTATTTCGGGAGATCCCCCTGTACTGCATATTTTCTTTGGGACTACGGAACGGTATTCCGGTATATCCCCCTATTGTGCATATTTATTTTGGGACTACAGAACGGTATTCCGGGAGATCCCCCTGCACATTTACGTTTGGGACTACGAGACGGTATCTCGGGAGATCCCCTGTTGTTATCACTGTGTTTTGAGCTGTTGTCTTTCATTGCTTCTATTCCTGTTAGATTTTCGTATTTATTTTACTCTGATATTTCATTCGGTCTTATTTTATTATATTTATACCAGTAGAGTCCTGACTTGATCTCGTCACTACTCGACCGAGGTTAGGCTTGGCACTTACTAGGTACTGTTGTGGTGTACTCATGCCCTTTCCTGCACATGTTCTTCGTGTGCAGATCCAGTTTCATCTTACCAGCCTCATCACTAGTTACAGTGGCTGATGCTCATTGGAGACATCAAGGAACATCTGCTCGCGCCCACATATCTTCGGAGTCCCCCTCTTTCCTCCTATGTTCATTTTTCCTTCTTTCTGTAGAAATGATGTATAGAACGGTTAAGATTGCTTAGTATCTTGTGACTTACGGTATTCCGGGTTTTGGGAAATTGTTTTGTACTTATTCAGATGTGTAAATTGTATATGCCAAGTGGCATTCAGTTTCTTATGAGATATTTGTTACTGTTAGTAGTTAATGTTCATGCTTTACTTTCACTTCCGCAAAAGTGTTAGGCTTACCTAGTCGTAGAGACTAGGTGCCATCACGACAGTTCATGGATGGAGAAACTAGGTCGTGACAAGTTGGTATCAGAGCTCTAGGTTCATAGGAGTCGTGAGTCACAAGTCGGTTTATTAGAGTCTCGCGGATCGGTACTGATGTCTGTACTTATCTTCGGGAGGCTATGGAACTATTAGGAACAAATATACTTCTTTCATTCCTTGTCGTGCGAGTTATTGGCATCAAATTCTAAAAAAACAATTCTCTATTCTATTCTTTCTCGCAGATGGTGAGGACTCGCACCGGAGGATCTAATGACCAGGCACCCGTGCCCCCTGCTAGAGCTGCGAGAGGCTGGGGTCGGGGCCCGGGCTGGGGCTGAGGTAGGGTACGGCCACGCAGTGCTGCCAAAGTCCCCGTGCGAGCTGCGACATAGGAACCCTCTAGCTGGCAGGCACCGGAGGTTCCTATTGCTGCACCAGCCCTCCAAGAGACTCTAGCCCAAACATGAGGATGGTCAGCACCTTAGCTCATGCTAGATTGATTCCGTTAGCTCACGCCACATCTCAAGCCAGGGGAGGGGCACAGACTCCCGTAGCCTGCACTCCTGACAGAGGGTCCAGGTTGATCAGGCCCCAAAGTTCATTCCTATGCAGCCGGTAGCTCCGGTTCAGCACGAAGCTAGGACAGCAACGTCTGAGGCGGAGTAACTCAGATTTGAGAGGTACCAGAAGTACCACCCACCTACCTTCAGTGGATTGGATAAAGATGATGCTCAGGGTTTTCTGGAGATGTGTCATCGTATTCTCCATACTTTGGGCGTAGCAGAGACGAGTGGGGTTTCTTTTACCACTTTCCAGCTTAGAGGAGTAGCCTAACAGTGGTGGAGTGCTTATGAGTTGAGTAGTCCAGATGAGGCAGCTTCACTTACATGGACTCAGTTCTCGGACATATATTTGAGAGACTATGTCCCCCAGAGCCTCAGGGACTCATGGCGCGCGACGTTTGAGCAGCTGTGCTAGGGTGCTATGACTGTGTTAGAGTACACAGTCCGCTTCAGTGATTTTGGCCCGACATGCACCTGCCTTGGTTGCCAGAGTTCGAGAGAGGGTTCGGCGATTTATTGAGGGACTCCACCCCAGTATTAGGATTAGTAAGGTCAGGGAGCTGGAGATGGATATTCCTTACCAGTAGGTTGTGAGTATTGCTAGGAGATTGGAGGGCATGATTGCCCGGGACCGAGAGGAGAGAGAGAGGCCAAGAGGTCTCGAGAGACTGGTTCTTATTCTAGAGCTCGTGCCCCAGCAGCCCGCCATGGTAGGGGTTTTGTGGGTCGCCCTGTTCATTCAACTCTTCCAGCCGCCAGTGATGTTCCAGCCCCTTCTAGGCCCTAGGAGCCTTATTATGCACCACCAGTATCTAGTGTGCCTCCTGCTTGGGGTACTTTTAGTGGAGTCCAACAGACCTGGCCCGAGTCAGTCGCAGCAGCCACGCCCTCCGAGGGGTTGTTTTTAATATGGTGACACCCGCCATATGGTGAGGGATTGCCCCAGACTTAGGAGCGTTGCACCTCCACAGAATTCTCAGCCACCATGTGCTCCACCGGGTCCTCAGGCTATGATTCCAGCACCAGCTACCGCCCCACCTACTCAGCCAGCTCGAGGTGGAGGTCGAGGTCGCCCGAGAGGGGGAGGCCAGGCCAGGTATTATGCTCTTCCGGCTCGTACAGAGGTAGTTGCTTCCTACTCTGTCATTACAGGTATTGTTCCAGTCTGTCATAGAGATGCGTCGGTATTATTTGACCCATGCTCTACGTATTCATATGTATCCTCTTAGTTTTCCCCACATTTGGGCGTATATCGATATTCTTTGTATTCCCCTGTTTATGTGTCTACTCATGTGGGAGACTCTCTTGTTGTAGACCGCGTGTATTGGTCGTGTTTGGTTGCTCTTAGTGGTTTTGAGACTAGAGCCAAATTATTATTACTCAGCATGGTAGATTTTGATGTTATCTTGGGCATGGACTGGTTGTCGCCCCATTATGCTATTCTTGATTGTCACACTAAGACCGTGACGCTGGTTATGCCAGGCTTACCATGATTAGAGTGGAGGGGTACCTTAGGGTATATTTCCAGCCAAGTTATTTCATTTCATAAAGCTCAATGCATGGTTGAGAAAGGGTGTGATGCGTATCTAGCTTATGTGAGAGATGTCAGTATTGATACCCCTACAATCGAGTCAGTTCCAGTAGTGAGGGACTATCCAGATGTGTTCCCAACTGACCTTTCGGGCATGCCGCCCGATAGAGATATTACTTTCGGCATTGATTTGTTGCCGGGCACTCAGTCCATCAAATGCCAGACGTGTTTACTGATTTGAAAAGGATAACTAAGTCAGATATTCCTGCAGAGAATGTGCCTATCCGAATTGATGTCCCAACAGGACCATCTACTAGTATGAGAGCTAGTAAACCTAAAACACGCCTGAAGCATTGTAGTCTTTTGGGTTCTAAGGATCGAAATTCTCGAAAAAGAAAATTGACAAATGATCAAAACGATACTATGAAGGGATCCACTGAAGAGACCCAAGATCTTATTAGTTCTGAGATTCCTGAAGAAATCAATGAACCCGAGACTCAAGTGAGTTAAAGGCTTTTAATAAGTTCTTCGGGTGAAGGGGTTAATTTAAATCGATATGAAATAGTGGTGGATAATATTTTTGCATATAATGTTGCACTTAAAATAATGCGAGATAGTGAGGATCTTGAACCTCGATCTGTCGAAGAATGTCGACAAAGATCTGATTGGCCAAGATGGCAAGAGACAATTTAATCAGAATTTAACGCACTTGCTAAAAGATAGGTCTTTGGACCAGTAATCCAAACACCTTGAAACATACAAAGCTCACCTTGTCGCACATGTATTCTCACAATGATCTGGAGATGATTTTGATGAAACATATTCACCTGTTATGGATTCCATAACATTTTGATATCTCATCAATTTAGCACTAAATGAAAAGCTTGAAATACATCTAATGGATGTAGTTATAGCTTATCTGTACGGTTCACTAAACGATTCATAGTGACCATAACGATTTCAGAATGTTGTTCACTACATGCTGCTGGGGAATTGGTAAGCCCAAATGACATCACAAGAAATTCATAGTGACCATAATGATTTCTGAATGCTGTTTTTAGAATATCTGAATCCCGAATTTTCAACTGGTGATACCCCGATCTCAAATTAGTTTCGGAGAATACCCTCGCTCCCTGAAGTTGGTCAAATAAATCATCAATACGCGGCAAAGGATACTTATTCTTGATTGTAACTTTGTTCAACTGCCTGTAATCGATACACATTCGCATAGTACCATCTTTCTTTTTCACAAACAGAACCGGTGCACCCGAAGGTGACACACTAGGCCTAATAAACCCCTTGTCAAGAAGTTCCTGAAGTTGCTCCAATTCTTTTAACTCAACTGGTGCCATACAATACGTAGGAATAGAAACGGGTTGAGTGCCCTGCACCAAGTCAATACCGAAATCAATATCCCTGTTGGGCGGCATACCCAACAGGTCTGCAGGAAATACATTCGGAAAGTCTCGCACGACTTGTACTGAATCAATAGTAGGAGTATCTGCATCAATATCTCTCACAAAAGCCAAATATGACAAAGACCCCTTCCCAACCATACGTTGGGCTTTCAAATAAGAAATTGCTCTGCTGGGAACATAATCTAGAGAGCCTCTCCATTTGACCCTCAGCAACCCCAGCATTGCCAACGTCATAGTTTTTGTGTGACAGTCCAGAATAGCATGACATGGAGACAACCAATCCATACCCAGGATTACATTGAAATCAACCATACTAAGCAATAAGAGATCAACTTTAGTCTCCAGTCCCTCAATAATTACCACACATGACCGATGTACACGGTCCACAATAATAGTATCGCCCACCAGCATAGATACACAAACAGATGAATCTAAGGACTCACGGGGCATATCCAGATAATGAGCAATGATATATACAAATAAGTAGAATCGGGGTCAAATATTATAGAAGCTTCCCTGTGGCACATTGAGACAATACCTGTAATCACTGCATCTGATGCAACGGCATCTGGCCTGGCAGGAAAAGCATAGAATCCGACATGACCGCCACTTGATCGGCCTCCCCTTCTTGGGCAACCCCTAGCTGAGTGAGCCGAACCCCGAGCTGGCTGGGCAGGTGGTATAACTGCTTGTGCGGGTGCCGCTGGCCAAGAACTCTGTTATGGATCCCCACTCAATAGCATAGGACAATCTCTCTTGTAATGACCAAATTCTCCGCACTCGAAACAACCCCTCCTCTAACTTAACTGCTGCTCGGGATAACCCGAGGAATTAAATGTAGAAGCATGAGCGGACGAGGCATGATGAGAGCTATGCGCTAGTAGTGCAATGAATGAAGACTGGCCTGAGTGAGCACTGTAAGAACCGTGGCTAGCTAATGCACCACAATGAGCTGGACGAGTCGTCTGAGCGGGCCTATAAGGGCGACCCCTGCTGTGGTAGGACTGTCCCCCAGAAGGTATCCCACCAAAATTGCCCGAACCTCGAGGCCTCTTAGCCTCCCTATCACCATGCTCCTCGCTACAGACTACCTCTATCTGTCGAGCAATGTCAACCACCTCGCCAAACGTGGCACCAGATACCCTCTCCCTAGTCATAAGCAACCGCAGCTGATACGTGAGGCCATCAATGAACCTCTTAATCCTCTCCCTATCAGTGGGAACCAACCAAACTGCATGACAAGCCAACTCAGCAAATCTCATCTCATACTGCATCACGGTTATACCATCCTAACGTAATTGGTCAAACTATCTACGTAGCTCCTCTCTGTGAGACTACGGCACAAACTTCTCCAAAACGAGAATGGAGAACGCCTGCCATTTAAGTGGTACTGTACCAACCAGTCTGCACCTCTCATAAGCCTCCCACCATTTGAAGGCAACCCCAAAAAACTAAAAAGTAGTGAACGAGACCCCACTGATCTCTAGAATACCTGCTATCTGAAGCATCCACTGGCACTTATCCATAAAACCCTGAGCATCATTTGACTCAACCCTGCTAAATGATGGAGGTCGAAGCCTCCCAAATATCTCAAGTCTTCTCTGCTCATCATCTGCCATAATAAGGACTACCGAGGCCTGAGCGGCTGCAACTGGCAGGGCTGGTAGTGCCCCCTGTATCTAAAGTCCCTGTACTACCTGATCTAGAGTACGGGCAATAGGGGTACACAGTCTGCTTCAGTGATTTTGGCCCGACATGCAGCTGCCTTAGTTGCCACAGTTCGAGAGAGGGTTCGACGATTTATTGAGGGGCTCCACCCCAGTAGCAGGATTAGTATGGTTAGGGAGCTGGAGATGGATATTCCTTACCAGTAGGTTGTGAGTATTGCTAGGCGATTGGAGGGCATGCTTGCCCGGGATCGAGAGGAGAGAGAGGCCAAGAGGTCTCGAGAGACTGGTTCTTATTTTGGAGCTCGTGCCCCAGCATCCCGCCATGGTAGGGGTTTTGTGGTTCGCCCTGTTCATTCAACTCTTCCAGCCACCAGTGATGTTCCAGCCCCTTCTAGGCCCTAGAAGCCTTATTATGCACCACTAGTATCTAGTATGCCTCCTGCTTGGGGTACTTTTAGTGGCCAGTCCAGCAGACCTGGCCCGAGTGAGTCGCAGCAGCCACGCCCTCTGAGGGGTTGTTTTGAGTATGGAGACACCCGCCATATGGTGAGGGATTGCCCCAGCCTTATGAGAGTTTCACCTCCACAGACTGCTCAGCCACCACGTGCTCCACCGGGTCCTCAGGTGATGATTCCAACACCAGCTACTACCCCACCTACTCAGCCAACTCGAGGTGGAGGTCGAGGTCGCCCTAGAGGGGGAGGCCAGGCCAGGTATTATGCTCTTTCGGCTCGTACAGAGGTAGTTACTTCCGACTCTGTCATTACAGGTATTATTCCATCCTGTCATAGAGATGCGTCGGTATTATTTGACCCAGGCTCTACGTATTCATATGTGTCCTCTTAGTTTTCCCCACATTTGGGCGTATATCAGGATTCTTTGTTTTCTCCTGTTTATGTGTCTACTCCTATGGGAGATTCTCTTGTTGTGGACTGCGTGTATCGGTCGTGTTTGGTTGCTCTTAGTGGTTTTGAGACTAGAGCCGAATTATTATTACTCATCATGGTAGATTTTGATGTTATCTTGGGCATGGACTGGTTGTCACCCTATTATGCTATTCTTGATTGTTACGCTAAGACCGTGACGCTGGCTATGCTAGGCTTACCACGATTAGAGTGGAGGGGTACCTTAGGGTATACTCCTAGCCGAGTTATTTCATTTCTTAAAGCTCAATGAATGGTTGAGAAGGGGTGTGATGCGTATCTAGCTTATGTGAGAGATGTCAGTATTGATACCCCTACAGTCGAGTCAGTTACAGTAGTGAGGGACTATCCAGATGTGTTCCCAACTAATCTTCCGGGCATGCCGCCCGATAGAGATATATTAATTTCGGCATTGATTTGTTGCCGGGCACTCAACCCATCAAATGCCAGACGTGTTTACTGATTTGAAAAGGATAACTAAGTCACATATCCCTGCAGAGAATGTGCCTATCCGAATTGATGTCCCAACATGACCATCTACTAGCATGAGAGCTAGTAAACCTAAAGCACGCCTGAAGCGTAGTAGTCCTTTGGGTTCTAAGGATAGAAATTCTCGAAAATGAAAATCGACAAATGATCAAAATGATACTATTAAGGGATTCCCTGAAGAGACCCAAGATCTGATTAGTTCTGAGATTCCTGAAGAAATCAATGAACCCGAGACTCAAGTGAGTGAGAGGCTTTTAATAAGTTCTACAGATGAAAGGGTTAATTTAAATCAATCTGAAATAGTGGTGGATAATATTTTTGCATATAATGTTACGCTTAAAATAATGCGAGATAGTGAGGATCTTGAACCCCGATCTGTCGAAGAATGTCGACAAAGATCTGATTGGCCAAAATGGCAAGAGACAATTCAATCAGAATTGAACGCACGTGCTAAAAGAGAGGTCTTTGGACCAGTAATCCAAACACCTTGAAAGATACAAAGCTCACCTTGTCGCACAAGGATTCTCACAATGATCTGGAGTCAATTTTGATGAAACATATTCACCTGTTATGGATGGCATAACATTTTGATATCTCATCAGTTTAGCACTAAATGAAAAGCTTGAAATACATCTAATGGATGTAGTTATAGCTTATCTGTACGGTTCACTTGATAATGAAATTTATATGAAAATCCCCGAAGGACTTAAAATGCCCGAAACAAATCCAAAATCTCGGAAAACTTATTCAATCAGATTACAAAGATCTTTGTACGGTTTAAATCAATCTGGGCGTATGTGGTTTAATAGCCTTAGTGAAGATTTGCTAAAAGAGGGTTACATAAATGATATTATTTGTCCATGTATTTTTATAAAGAAAATGTCATCAGAATTTGTTATACTTGCTGTTTATGTTGATGACATAAATCTTGTTGGAACTCCAGAAGAGCTCCAAAAGGCAATTGAATATCCTAAGAAAGAATTTGAGATGAAAGATCTTGGAAAGACAAAACTTTGTCTTGGTCTGCAAATTGAACATTTAGCAGACGAGATCTTTATCCATCAATCTACCTATACAAAAAGGGTCTTAAAACGCTTTACATGGACAAAGCGCACCCATTTAGTACACTAATTATTGTACGATCACTTGAAGTGAATAAGGATTTGTTCCGACCTCCCGATGAGGATAAGGAAATCCTTGGTCCCGAAATACCTTATCTTAGTTTAATTGGTGCACTTATGTATCTTGCTAATGCTACAAGGCCTGGCATAGCATTTTCTGTTAATTTACTTGCAAGATATAGCTCTTCTCCTACACGAAGACATTGGAACGAGATTAAGCATATATTGCGATATTTAAAGGGAACACTTGATATGGGTTTATTTTATTCTAACAAAGGTAGTGCAGATCTTGTTGGTTATGCAGATGCAGGTTATTTATCTGATCAACATAAATCTCAATCTCAAACCGGGTACGTGTTTATATGTGGAGGTACTGTCATATCATGGCGCTCCACAAAGCAATCTATTGTTGCTACTTCTTCAAATCATGTTGAGATAATAGCTATTCATGAAGCAAGTAGGGAATGCGTATGGTTGAGATCATTGATTCAGTTTATTCAAGGAAAATGTGGTTTGGAATTTGATAAAAGATCCACAATTTTATACGAAGACAATGTTGCATGCATAGTCCAATTAAAGGGAGGATTTATAAAAGGAGATAGAACAAAACATATTTCACCAAAATTATTCTACACACATGATCTTCAGAAAAATGGTGACATTGATATGCAATAAATCTGTTCAAGTGACAATCCAGTAGATTTATTCACTAAATCTTTGCCAACTTCAACTTTTGAGAAGATGGTATACAAGATTGGAATGCGGAGACTCAAATATTTGAAAGAAAATTTTTACCAAGGGTGATAAAATATGTGCTATACTCTTTTTTCCCTTACTAAGGTTTTTCCCACAGGGTTTTCCTTATAAGGTTTTTAATGAGACAACTAGTTATGCGTATTACTAAATATGTGTACTCTTTTTTCCTTCACTAAATCTTTTTTCCACGGGGTTTTTCCTAGTGAGGTTTTAATGAGGCACATTATCTTTTAATGAACATCTAAGGGGGATACTTCAAGGAACACTATCTATTTATCTATTTAATACTATATTAAAAATAAGCCTCCTGAAGAAGTTTATCCTTTCGATACTCCATTATGAATAAACATCACCCCGGTAGAAGATTATCTATATCTGGTACACTAAGCTTATCCTTTCGGTACTCCATTATGGATAAACATCACCCCCGATAGAAGATTATCTATATCTGGTACAATGAGCTTATCCTTTCAGTACTTCATTATGGATAAACATCACCACCGGTAGAAGATTATCTATATATGGTATAATGAGATTATCCTTTCGCTACTCTGTTATGGATAAACATCACCCCGGTAGAAAATTATCTATATCTGGTACAGTAGCAGCTTGCACAGTAGCTTGCACAAGCAGCTTACACAGCAACTTCCTTTCTTCTATAAATAGAGGAGATTTCAGTTCATTATGTACATAAGTTTGAAGATTGAATAATATATGAGTTTCTCTCTATACTTGTTTTTACTTTACAGTCTTTATTTTATAACAGATTCTGTTTTGTCGAGTGGGGTTGTAAGTTATGATGCAGTAAAATTATATCTATTTAAAATATATTATGCGTAGTAAAGTTTCTATGAAAAATAAATAAAAAGTTTTCCGCTGTAAATTATAATATAATAATATATTACTTATAATTTAATTTTGTTACACAAGATATAGGAATAATTTCCCTATAAAATTCAAACCAAAAAGGAGAAGGATATGTGGGCAACAAGATCTAGAAGTTACGATTCAATCAACTAATTCTAAACCAAGAAGCGATATCCAAACAAATACGAATATAATTAGTGTTCCTATAAGTGAAGTGTCACGACCCCAATTTTCCTCCGTAGGATGTCGTGATGGTACCTAATTTCTAAGATTAGGTAATCCTAACAAGTATGCGGAATAACTGAAATATTAAGCTAAAACTCAAAACATCAACAACTACAATAAATAAAAACCGCAACTCAAAGTATAAACAACTAGCAAAACCCAGTAGATATAAGTCACAAGTTCTAAAGAGAAATAATAAATATCCCTATACATCAAAGTCTAATGAGGATAAGGAAACAACATAATAAAGATAGAGGAGGACTCCAAGGTCTGCGGACGCTGGCAAATGTACCTTGAAGTCTCCACGTACGGACTAGCTCACTGATACCTGGTCTGGTAGGAAGTATCTGGATCTACACAAAACGATGTGCAGAAGCGTAGTATGAGTACACCACAACGGTACCCAGTAAGTGCCAAGCCTGACCTCGGTAGAGTGGTGACGAGGTTAGGTTAGGGCCCTACTGGAAATAATAAGAAACAAGACAAAAGATATAATAATATAGTGAAATGACAGAGAAGTGAAACAATGAGAATTTACGGAAGGTAATAACACGGAATCAAAGAAAAACAAATAGAACATGGAAGGAAAGCAAAAATCTTACAACGAAAGACAACAACAACCAATACAGCAAATAGAGGAAATCAACAGGGGCACCCCCGAGGTACCGCCTTGTAGTCCCCAAAGTAAATATCTCACAGTCTTTCATTATATCACAGCGGGAGCCTTTATATTTAGTTTTGAAAAATTATTTTTCCGAAATAGCATCCCGTGTTTTAGCCCACCTTATCACACAGCATGACTTCTAGTAGTTCCCCTACTAGCCACGCGTTTCAAGCCCACCATATCTCACCACATACGTTTCAACACTCAGACCTTATACCACCGCATGTGTATCAATAATTACAACGGCACGATAGAAACTTCGTGCAAACAATAACAATCGTACGGAAGAAACCTCATGCAACAATAACAACCAAACAATCATCTCAACAATAATCACGGAAACCAAAACATAACAACTAAAATAACGATATTTCAAGTATAGCAATTTCAAGTAAAGAATCCCACAGTTAAATAATGAATATGGAATCAAGAAAGCAGGTAATTCAACTAAGCATGTAGTAGACGTTGCAAATAAGAGATAAGACAAGTAGATAGGCGAAATTAGGCTAAACATGATGAATATATATGCTAAAGTAACTCAGTTAAGGATTAAAAGGGAAACTACTTAGCTAAAACTGTAATTTCAACATTTAGCCCGTGTACGCACTCGTCACCTCGCGTAGACGGCCCTCATATATCAAAAATTGTCACAACATTACCAAATCCTAAGGGAGATTTTTCCCACACAAGATTAGACAAGTCACTTACCTCAAACCTCGCTCAATCAATCCATAAGAAGGCCTTTCCCTCGATTTTCTGACTCCAAACGACAAATCTAGCCAAAAGAATTACATACTATAAGTATAACTATAGGAAACTAATCTAAATAATGAAATTATTATTTTAGCAAGAATTGAAAAAATCACGCCAAAATGTCGACCCGGGCACACTTCTCGAAACCCGACCAAAATTATAAAATCCGAACACCCATTCGATATCGAGTCCAACCATACAAGAATTATCCAAATACGGCCTCATATGGCCTTTTAAAACTCTAGAATTTAGTCTAAGAACTTTTCTTAGACCAAATTGTTCCCCCAAATCCTTAATTAAATGAAGAAATTGAAGATATATTAGTGGAATTTAATCAAAAACGAGTTATGAACTCTTATTCCAACAATCCCTCTAAAAATATCCCAAAACATCGCCTATATTCGAGCTCTCAAGTCCAAATGGAGAAAAATGAAATAAACACTCGATTTTGAAATTTTAATATGTTGCCCAGGTGTTTACATGACGCGATTGCGGAAATTCCCACGCGATTGTGTAGAACAAAATTACCATCAGTTTAAAAGCCTACACCGCGAACGCAGAAGCACTTATGTGAACGCGCACCACTGCCCTTTGCCAAGCTACGCGATCGCGTAACAGCCCACGCGACCGCAATGAAGAACACGCGTGACCTGCAGACCCTAAATTCTTCAATGCGAACGCGACCATGTGCACGCGTTTGCGATTCACTGGAGCCCAACCTTCCGCGATCGTGGCCCATTTCAAGCGACCACATAGAACAGTTTCTCCCCAATGCCAAATTCCCCTTCGCAATCGCGTTAGCCCAATCGCGATCGCATAGGAGAACATTAGAACACCATATTTCAGCAACCTCTACATGATCCGAAATGCGCCGAATAAAGTCCGAATTACACCCGAGGCCTCCGGGACCTCAATCAGTTATACCAACAAGTCCTAAAACATCATACGAACTTAGTAAAACCTTCAAATCACATCAAACAATGCTAAAACCATGAATTGCGCATCGATTCAAGCCTAATAACCTTTTGAATTTCTAACTTTCACATCTGATGCCGAAACCTATCAAATCACGCCCGATTGACCTCAAATTTTGCACACAAGTACTAAATGATATTACGGACATGTTCCAACTTCCAGAATCAAAATACGACCCCAATGTCAAAAAGTCCACTCCCGGTCAAACTTTTCAAAAATCTTCCAACATTCGCCAATTAACGCCAAAATGACCTACGGACCTCCAAATCAACATACGGACACGCCCCTAAGACCAAAATCACCATACGGAGTTATTGGAACCATCAAAACTCCATTCCGGAATCGTCTTCACACAAGTCAAACTACGATAAACTCCTACGACTTAAACTTCTATTTTAAGGACTATGTGTCCCATTACACTCCGAAATTTACCCGATTCTGACACTAAGCGCCCTGGAAAGTCACTTTACCACAAAATGAAGTAGAAGGATCAATAAATTGGTGATCAGGGCTAATACTCTTAAAACGACCGGCCGGGTCGTTACATCCTTCCCCTCTTAAAACAAATATTCGTCCTCAAACGGGTATAGAGATGTACCTGAAGTGGTGAAAAGATGAGGATAATGGATACGCACATCATGCTCGATCTCCCAAGTCGCCTCCTCGACTGAATGACCCCCCCACTGAACCTTCACTGAAGCGATGTTCTTCGACCTCAACTTTCGAACCTGTCTGTCCAAAATGGCCACCGGCTCCTCAACATAAGATAGATCCTTGTCCAACTAGACTGAGCTGAAGTATAACACATGATACTTCCAGAACATGGAAACATAGAACACTGGATGAACTATAGATAGACTAGGTGGTAGTGCAAGTTTGTAAGCCACCTCTCCAACCCTCTCAAGAATCTCAAAAGGCCTGATATACCTAGGTCTCAACTTTACCTTCTTTTCGAACCTCATAACACCCTTAATGGGCGAAACCCGAAGCAAGAGCCGCTCCCCAACCATGAATGCAACGTCATGAGCATTCTGATCTGCATAACTCTTTTGTCTGGATTGGGTGGTACGAAGTCGATCTTGAATCAATTTAACCTTTTTTAAAGCATCCTGAACCAAATCTATACCCAATAGTCTAGCCTCACCCGGCTCAAACCAACCCACCAGGGACCGGCACTGCCTACCATACGAAGCCTCATACGGGGCCATCTGAATGCTCGACTGATAACTTTTATTGTAGGAAAACTCTGCAAGTGGCAAGAACTGATTCCAAGAACCCACAAAATCCATCACACACGGATAGAGCATATTCTTCAATATATGAATAGTGTGCTTGTACTGTCTGTCCGTTTGAGGGTGAAATGTTGTACTCAACTCCACCTGAGTACCCAACTCATGATGTATGGCTCTCTAGAACCGCGAGGTAAACTGCGTACCTCGGTCAGAGATGATAGATACCAATATGCCATGAAGCCTGGCAATCTCGCGAATGTAAACATGAGCCAGCTGCTCTGAAGAGTAAGGAGTAACCAAAAGATTGAAATGAGCTGACTTGGTCAATCTATCCACAATCACCCAAACTGCATCAAACTTCCTCTGAGTCTGTGGGAGCCCAACAACGAAATCCATATCCGCTCCTATTTCCATTCCAGAATCTCTAGCTTCTGAAGCAATACACCTGGCTGTTGATGCTCATACTTCACATGCTGACAATTTAGGCACCGAGCTACATACTTCACTATGTCCTTCTTCCTTCTCCTATACTAATAATGCTACCTCAGGTCTTGATATATCTTTGTGGCACCTAGGTGAATGGAGTATCGCAAACCGTGAGCCTCATGGAGAATCAACTCTTACAAACCATCTACATTTGGCACACATAGCCTGCCCTGCATCTGTAATACACCGTCATCTCCAATAGTGACTTCCTTGGCATCACCATATCCTCAAGGACAAACAGATGGGGGTCATCATACTGACGCTCTCTAATACGATCATAAAGAGAAGACGGGGAAACCACATAAGCCAAAACTCAGCTCGGCTTAGAAACATCCAATCTAACAAACTAGTTGGCCAAGGTCTGAACATCCAAGGCTGATGGCCTCTCTACTACCGGTAGATATGCTAAGCTGCCCAAACTTTCTGCCTTGCAACTCAAGTTATCGGCCACCACGTTGGCCTTCTTGGGATGATAGATAATGGTGATATCATAGTCCTTAAGTAACTCCAACCACCTTCGCTGCCGCAAGTTAAGATCCTTCTGTTTGAACAGATGTTGTAGACTCTGGTGATCAGTGTAGACCTTACAAGGGACACCATACAAATAGTGTTGCCAGATCTTCAAGGCATGAACAATAGCTGCTAACTCGAGGTCGTGGACGAGATAGTTCTTCTCATGTACCTTCTACTGTCTAGATGCGGAGGCAATCACCCTACCATTGTGTATTAACACCGTGCCGAGACCAATGCGTGACGCATCACAATACATCATGTAAGACCCCGAACTTGTAGGAAATACCAACTCTGGGGCTGTAGTCAGAGCAGTCTTGAGCTTTTGAAAGCTCTCCTCACACTCCTCGATCCACCTAAACGGAGCACCCTTCTAGGTCAGCCTGGTGATAGGTGCTGTAATAGACAAAAAACCCTCTACAAATCGACAGTAATACCCCGCCAAGCCAAGAAAACTCCGGATCTTCGTAGCTGAGGACAGTCTGGGCCAACTCTACACTGCTTCAATATTGTTCGGATCAACCTTGCTCCCCTCACTCGATACTACATGACCCAAAAATACGACTGAATCTATCTAGAATTCACACTTCAAAAGTTTTGCATATAACTTCTTTTCTCTCAAGGTTTGAAGCACAATCCTCAGGTGCTGCTCATGATCCTCCTGGCTCTGGGAGTACACCTGTCATGACCCAAAATCTCAAATGTCATGATGGAGCCTATCTCAATGATAGGCAAGCCAGAAATCTCAATGAAATACCATATCCTTTAAATTTGAAAAAATAATATTTAATTTCAACGGAAGAAATCTCACAAGTACAACTATAAACACTCCCAAAACCCGGTGTCACTGAGTACACGAGCATCTAAATGATAACAAAGTCTCAATACTAAAAACACTGTCTGAAAATATAGAATAATACAAAAACTGAAAGGAAAGAAAGTCAAGGTCTGCGGACGCCAAGCAGCTACCTCGATAATCTCTAAGAGATAAAACTCCGAAAAATTAGCAACCGCCGTGTTCGAAGGTACCTGGATCTGCACACGAGGTGCAGGGCATAGTATGAGTACAACCAACTCAGCAAGTAACAATAATAAAAAAGGAACTGAAAGTAGTGACGAGCTTCACAGTTGAGTCCAATTACAGTAATTTCCAACATAATACTGTAGGCATGCTTTCAAGTTCAACATTTAAGCCCAAAATAGTAATTTCATGTCAAGTTCAACTGAAACATAAGATAATATCTCTCGGAAATTTCCAAACAGTGATATATGACAGTTGAAGTGCAACAATAATGAAATCATATGCATCCTCTTAAGACCACAATCACTCAGCCATTTCATTCATTCAGCACTCATCACTCGCACTCAGTAGGTACCTACGCTCACTAGGGGTGTGTACAGACTCCGGAGGGGCTCCGACAACCCAAGCGCTATAATCCACACGGACAACTCACTTGTTGCACGGACAACTCACGTGCTATAGTATCAATATCTGGATTCGCACGGACAACTCACGTGCTGCACGGACAACTCACATGCTGCACGGACAACGCGCGTGCTATAGTATAATATCTAGATCCGCACGGACAACTCACGTGCTATAGTATAATATCTGGATTTGCACGAACAACTCACGTGCTGCACGGATAACTCACGTGCTATATTATAATATCTCACAATCAGGCCCTCAGCCTCACTCAATCATAAATCTCTCATGTCTCTCGGGCTCTCAATGATCATGCAAATCAGCCCAAACAACAATAATATGATGCATCAATAATAAACAATAGAGACTGAGATAAAATAAACAAGTAAACTGTGATTAAGTACAAAACAATAATTTAGCAGATAATTCAACATGTGCACGACCTATGTGAGTCCCTACAGTGCCACACATAATCTAAACATGATTTATGGTTCAATTTCTCTACTGCATGGAGAATGTACTGATAACAACAGATTATTCAACTACGCAGTTCCATGGAATTTGGCCAAGTCACAATTCCTACGGTGCACGCCTAAACGCCCGTCACCTAGCATGTGCGTCACCTCAAAACTGATCACATAATATAAAAATCCGGGGTTTCATACCCTCAGGACCAAATTTAGAACTGTTACTTACCTCAAGCTGTATAATGCTTTAGTCTGCAATGTCTTTGCCTCGTCAATTGACCTCCAAAGGCTTCGAATCTAGCCACAAATAATTTGATTCAGTCAATAATATTTATTGGAATTAATTATGTAAGAAAATACTAATTTTCCAATAACATCTGGAATTTAGCTCAAAATTCGCTCGTGGGGCACGCATCTCGGAACCCGACAAAAATTACAAAATTTGAAAGCCCATTCAACCATGAGTCTAACCATATCAGTTTTATCAAAATCCGACATCAACTCGACCCTCAAATCTTCAAATTAAACCAAAGGGGTCTTCTAATATTTCAAACTTAATTCACCCATTAAATGTTAAAAACAATCATGAATTCGGGTAATTTGACCGATAATGAGTTAAGAACAACTTACCCCGTTGTTTTCTTTGAAAATCTCCCAAATATCACCTCTTCCCGAGATCCAATACATCAAAAATGGAAAAATGGGACGAAGTCCCATTTTCAGAACTTAAACTTTATGTCCATACCTCTCTTCTTCGCGAACGCGACAGGTCCCTCGCGTTCGCGAAGCACAAAATCATGCTGCCCAACATTGCTCTTCACGAACGCAAGACACTTCTTGAGAACGCGATGCTTTACCGAGCTTTTCATTGTGAAAGCGAGCTCCCCTTCACGAACGCGAAGGCAAAAACCTATGCCCATTATTTTTCCCTTCGCGGACGTGATACCCCAAACGCGAACGCGATGCACAACCCAGCTCCTCTTCGCGAACGCGAGACCCCCTCGCGAATGCGAAGGGAAAATCTTTCCTGCTTCAAATTCCCCTTCGCGAACGCGAAGGCCCACTCGCGAATGCGAAGAAGGAAACCAGAAAAACATACCAGCAGTCTTCATCCAACATGCCAAGACCAAAAATGATCCGTTAACCTCCGGAAACTTATCCGA
>AWOL01S0023454.1:22055-49052 GCA_000715115.1 Nicotiana otophora | reverse complement strand
TTCATTGTACTGTTAATTTGTAATCAAATAGTATTGTATATTCACTCCTCGTGATCATTCCATGTATTCAGTTAGAGTTCGTGACTCACTACTACCAGTCTTAGGAGGTTGTATATTCATATTTATTTCGCTGTTAGTTTTGATTATTTATTTAATTCAAAAACAAATGGCTTCAAAATGTAATAGAAATCGTCTTACCTAGTCTTAGAGACTAGGTGCCATCACGGCGCCTGTGGTGGGATTTTGGGTCGTGACACTGAAGTGGGTCTAGGCCAGTTCTGAACTGCCTCAATCTTCTTAGGATCCACTTGTATGCCCTTTGCCGATACGACATGCCCCAAAAAGGCGACTGAGTCTAACCAAAATTTGCACTTTGAAAACTTGGCATATAACTGGCTATCCCTCAGAGTCTGAAGTACAATCCGAAGATATTGCTCGTGCTCCGCTCGACTGCGGGAGTAGATCAAGATATCGTCAATAACTAAAATCACGAAGAAATCCAAGTAGGGCTTGAACACCCGGTTCATCAAACCCATAAATAGTGTTGGGGCATTAGTCAATACGAGATATCAGTTCCAGCAGTTGCAAAACAAGGAGAAATGATCCGAAACTATCCCGGAACTCACCCGAGCCCCCCCGGACCTCAACCAAACATACCATCAAGTCCCAAAACATCATACAAACTTAGTTGAACCCTCAAATCACCTTAAACAATGCTAAAACCACGAATCATACCCGAATTCAAGCCTAATGAACTTTATAATTTCAAGTTTCCACAAACGATGCCGGAACCTATCAAATCAAGTCTGATTAACCTCACATTTTGTACATAAGTCATAAATGACATAACATACCTATTAAAATTTTCATAATCAGATTTCGACCCTGGTATTAAAAAGTCAACCCCCCGATCAAACTTCCCAAATACTTGACTTGAGAGTATTTCAAGCCTAATTCCACTACGGACCTCCAAATACTTTTCTGGACACGCTCCTAAGCCCAAAATCACCATGCATAGTTATTGGAATCATCAGAATTAAATTCCGAGGTCGTTTACATATAAGTCAATATCCGGTCAACGTTTCCAACTTAAGTTTTCAATTAAGAGACTAATTGTCTCATTTCACTCTAAAATTCTTCCGGGCCCGAACCAACTAACCTGGTAAGTCATAAAACAACTGTAAAGCTTAACTTTAGCAGTAAATAGGGGAACGAGGTTATAATACTTAAAACAACTTGCCGGGTCGTTACATTCTCCCCCTCTTAAACAAACGTTCGTCCTCGAACGAGTTTAGAATCATACCTGGAGTCTCAAATAGGTATGGATATTTGCTCCGTATCTCCTGCTCCATCTTCCAAGTAGCTTTTCCGACTGGCTGCCCTCTCCACTGTATTTTCACTGATGTTGTGTTCTTTGACCTTAGCTTTCGAACCTGTCGGTCTAAAACTGCCACCGGCTCCATATCATAAGTCAAATTACCGTCCAGCTGCACTGTACTGAAATCCAATACATGCGACGGATCCCCGATATACTTCCGGAGCATAGATACATGAAACACTGGATGAACATCTGATAGACTAGGTGGTAAAGCAAGTTCATAAGCCACCTCTCTAATCTTCTTAAGTACCTCAAAAGGCCCAATATATCGAGGGCTCGATTTGCCCTTCTTTCTGAACCTCAACACACCCTTCATGGGTGAAATCTTTAGCAGAACCTTTTCCCTAACCATGTAAGCAACATAACGGACCTTCCTGTTAGCGTAAATCTTCTGTCTAGACTGTGCCGTGCGAAGCCGCTCTTGAATCAATTCAACCTTCTCCAAACCATCCTAAACTAAGTCAGTACCTAATAGCCTAACCTCACCTGGCTCAAACCAACCCACCGGAGACCGACACTGTCTCCCATATAAAGCCTCAAATGGAGCCATCTGAATGCTCGACTGGTAACTGTTATTGTAAGAAAACTCCGCGAGTGACAGGAATTTATCCCAAAACCTCCAAAATCAATGACACAAGCGCATAACATATCCTCCAATATCTGAATAGTGTGCTCGGACTGTCCGTCTGTATGAGGGTGAAATGTTGTACTTAGTTGAACCTGTGTACCTAATTTTCGATGCACTGCTCTCCAAAACTGTGATGTAAACTACATGCCCCGATCTGAAATGATGGACACTGGCACACCGTGTAGGTGAAAAATCTCACGGATATAAATTTCAGCCAACCGTTCCAAAGAATAAGTAGTACGAACTGGAATAAAATGCGCAGACTTAGTCAATTGATCCACAATCACCCAAACAACATCAAACTTCCTCAAAGTCCATGGAAGCCCAACTACGAAATCCATGGTAATACGCTCCCATTTCCACTTCGGAATTTCAAGTCCTTGAAGCAATCCTCCCGGTCTCTGATGCTCGTATTTCACCTGTTGACAATTTAAACATCGAGTTACAAACCCAACTATATCTTTCTTCATTCGCCTACACAAATAATGCTGCCTCAAATCCTGATACATCTTCGCGGCACCTGGATGAATGGAGTACCGCGAACTGTGAGCTTCCTAGAGAATCAACTCATGCAAACCATCTACATTAGGAACACATAGCCTGCCCTGCATCTGTACTACATCGTCATCTCCAATTATGACTTCCTTGGCATCACCGTGCTGAACCGTATCCTTAAGGACAAGCAGATGGGGGTCATCATGCTGGCGCTCTCTGATGCGACCATATAAAGAAGACCGAGAAACCACACAAGCCAAAATTCGATTCGGCTTGGGAACATCCAATCTAACAAACTGGTTGGCCAAGGCCTGAACATCCAAGGCTAAAGGCCTCTCTGCTACTGGTAAGTATGCTAAGATGCCCAAACTCTCCGCCTTACGACTCAAGACATCGGCCGCCACATTGGTTTTTTCGAGATGATAGAGAATGGCGATGTCATAATCCTTAAGCAACTCTAACCACCTCCGTTGCCGCAAATTAAGATCTTTCTGTTTAAACAGATGTTGTAGACTCCAGTGATCGGTATAAACCTCACAATAGACACCGTATAAATAATGTAGCCAAATCTTCAAGGCATGAATAATAGCTGCTAACTCAAGGTTGTGGACCAGATAATTCTTTTCATGTACCTTTAACTATCTGGACACATAGGCAATCACCCTACCGTCTTGCATAAGAATTTCGCCAAGACAAATACGCGATGCATCACAATACACAGTTTAAGACCCTGAACCTGTAGACAACACCAATACTGGAGCTGTAGTCAAAGTTATCTTGAGCTTCTGAAAGCTCTCTTCACATTCATCCGACCACCTGAACGGAGCACCTTTCTAGGTCAATTTAGTCATAGGCGATGCAATAGACGAGAAACCCTCCACGAAGCGACAATAATAACCGGCCAAGCCGAGAAAACTCTAAATCTCAGTAACGGAAGATGGCCTGGACCAACTATGAACCGCCTTTATTTTCTTCGAATCCACCTTAATCCCTTCACTGGACACTATGTGTCCCAAAAATCCAATCGAACTAAGCCAGAATTCACATTTAGAGAATTTGGCATATAGTTTCTCCTCTCTCAGACTCTATAATAAAATACCCAAGTGTTGTGCATGCTCCTCCTGGGTACGTGAGTACACCGGGATATCATCAATAAATACCACGACAAATGAGTCAAGATACGGCTGGAATACGCTATTCATCAAGTGCATAAATGTTGCTGGGGAATTGGTTAGCCCAAATGACATCACAAGAAATTCATAGTGACCATAATGATTTCTGAATGCTGTTTTTAGAATATCTGAATCCCGAATTTTCAACTGGTGATACCCCGATCTCAAATCAATTTTGCAGAATACCCTCGCTCCCTGAAGTTGGTCAAATAAATCATCAATACGCGGCAAAGCATACTTATTCTTGATTGTAACTTTGTTCAACTGCCTATAATCGATACACATTCGCATAGTACCATCTTTCTTCTTCACAAACAAAACCGGTGCACCCCAAGGTGACACACTAGGCCTAATAAACCCCTTATCAAAAAGTTCCTGAAGTTGCTCCTTCAATTCTTTTAACTCAACTGGTGCTATACAATACGGAGGAATAGAAATGGGTTGCGTTCCCTGCACCAAGTCAATGCCGAAATCAATATCCCTGTAGGGCGGCATACCCGACAGGTCTGTAGGAAATACATTCGGAAAGTCTCGCCCGACTGGTACTGAATCAATAGTAGGAGTATCTGCATCAACATCTCTCACAAAAGCCAAATATGACAAAGACCCCTTCCCAACCATACGCTGGGCTTTCAAATGAGAAATTGCTCTGCTGGGAACATAATCTAGAGAGCCTCTCCATTTGACCCTCGGCAACCCCAGCATTGCCAACGTCATAGTTTTTGCGTGACATTCCAGAATAGCATGACATGGAGACAACCAATCCATACCCAGGATTACATCAAAATCCACCGTACTAAGCAATAAGAGATCAACTTTAGTCTCTAGTCCCTCAATAGTTACCACACATGACCGATGTACACGGTCCACAATAATAGTATCGCCCACCAGCATAGATACACGAATAAGTGAAACTAAGGACTCACGGGGCATATCCAGATAATGAGTAAAGTACGATGATATATACAAATAAGTAGAATCGGGGTCAAATATTATAGAAGCTTCCCTGTGGCACATTGAGACAATACCTGTAATCACTACATCTGAGGCAACGGCATCTGGCCTGGTAGGAAAAGCATAGAATCGGACATGACCGCCACTTGATCGACCTCCCCTTCTTGGGCGACCCCTAGCTGAGTGAGCCCAACCCCGATCTAGCTGGGCGGGTGGCATAACTGCTTGTGCGGGTGCCGCTGGCCAAGAACTCTGTTATGGATCCCCACTCAATAGCATAGGACAATCTCTCTTGTAATGACCAAATGCTTCGCACTCGAAAAAACCCCTCCTCTAACTTAACTGCTGCTCGGGATAACCCGAGGAATTACATGAAGAAGCCTGAGCGGACGAGGCGTAATGAGAGATAAGCACTGGTAGTGCACTAAATGAAGACTGGCCTGAGTGAGCACTGTAAGAACCGTGGCTAGCTGATGCACCACAATGAGTTGGACGGGTCATCTGAGCGGGTCTATAAGGGTGACCCCTGCTGTGATAAGACTGTCCCCCAGAAGGTATCCCACCAAAATCGCCCGAACCTTGAGTCCTCTTAGCCTCCCTATCACCATGCTCCTCACTACAGACCACCTCTATCTGTCGATCAATGTCAACCACCTCACCAAACGTGGCATCAGATACTCTCTCCCTAGTCATAAGCAACTGCAGCTGATATGTGAGGCCATCAATGAACCTCCTAATCCTCTCCCTATCAGTGGGAACCAACCAAACTGCTTGACGAGCCAACTCAGAAAATCTCATCTCGTACTGCGTCACGGATATGCCATCCTAACGTAACTGGTTAAACTGTCTGCGTAGCTTCTCTCTGCGAGACTACGGCACAAACTTCTCCAAAACCAGAATGGAGAGCGCCTGCCATTTAAGTGGTATTGTACCAACCAGTCTACACCTCTCATAAGCCTCCCACCATTTGAAGGCAACCCCAAAAACTGAAAAGTAGTGTACGAGACCCCACTGGTCTCTAGAATACCTGATGTCCGAAGCATCCACTGGCACTTATCCATAAAACCCTGAGCATCCTGTGACTCAACACTGCTAAATGATGGAGGTCGAAGCCTCCCAAATCTCTCAAGTCTTCTCTACTCATCATCTACAATAACAAGGACTACTGGGGCTTGAGCGGCTGCAACTGGCTGGGCTGGTAGTGCCTCCTGTATCTGAAGTCCCTGTACTACCTGATCTAGAGTACGGGCAAACGGGGTATGAGTGCCTCCCTCGGCCTGAGAAGTGGGAGGTGCGGCCTGAGTCGAAACCACCTGAGCAAGGACAGTGCAAACTGTCAATATCTGGGCCGAAGTCTACTGAAGGTCTGGAATCTCAATGGGCACAGCTGGTGCCTGAGCTGGTGCAACTGGTGGTACTACAGGTACTGGCCCCACTGTGGTACGAGCTACACCTCAACCTCTACCTCGGCCCCGGCCTCTCGCGGTCCTAACTGGTGGCACTGGTGGTTGACCGTCTGATCCGGTAGTACATGTCCTCACTATCTATGAGAGAATAGAATAACATGATTTTTAGTTTCCGGAATCAACAAGTTTGCACGACTGAATACAATAAAGTGAAATTTCCTAAGGATTCGGCAGCCTCTCGAAGATAAGTACAGACGTCTCCGTACCTATCCGCAAGACTCTACTAAACCTGCTCATGACTCATGAGTCCTATGTAACCTAGGCTCTGATAACAACTTGTCACGACCCAAAATCTCACATGTCGTGATGGCACCTATCTCAATACTAGGCAAGACGACAATCTCAAAGCAAATAACATATCTTTTAAATTTGAATACATAATATTTAATTTCAGCGGAAGAAATCTCACAAGTACAACTATAAACACTCCCAAAACCAGGTGTCACTGAGCACATAAGCATCTAAAGGATAACAAAGTCTGACTACTAAAAACACTATCTGAAAATATAGAACAGTACAAAAGCTGAAAAGAAAGAAAGTCAAGGTCTGCGGACGCCAAGCAGCTACCTTGATAATCTCCAACAGATAAAACTCCGAAAAACTAGCAACCGCCGTGTCCGAAGGTACCTGGATCTGCACACGAGGTGCAGGGCGTAGTATGAGTACAACCAACTCAGCAAGTAACAATAATAAATAAGGAACTGAAAGTAGTGACGAGCTTTACAGTTGAGTCCAATTACAGTAATTTCCAACATAATAATGTAGACATGCTTTCAAGTTCAACATTTAAGCCCAAAACAGTAATTTCATGTCAAGTTCAACTTAAACATAAGATAATATCTCTTGGAAATTTCCAAACAGTGATATATGACAGCTGAAGTGCAACAATAATGAAATCATATGCATCCTCTCAGGACCACAGTCACTCAGCCATTTCATTCACTCAACACTCATCACTCGCACTTAGTACGTACATGCGCTCACTGGGGGTGTGTATAGGCTCCGGAGGGGCTCCTACAGCCTAAGCGCTATAATTCGCACGGACAACTCACGTGTTGCACGGACAACTCACATACTATAGTATCAATATCTGGATCCACAAAGACAACTCACGTGATGCACGGGCAACTCACATGCTATAGTATCAATATCTAAATGTGCACAGACAACTCACATGTTGCACGGACAACTCACGTGCTATAGTATTATATCTGAATCCGCATGGACAACTCACGTGTTGCACGGTATAATATCTGGATATGCATGGACAACTCACGTGCTGGACGGACAACTCACGTGGTATAGTATAATATCTCACAATCAGGCCCCCGGCCTCACTCAGTCATATATCTCTCCAGTCTCTCGGGCTCTCAATGATCATGCAAATAAGCCCAAACAAAACAATAATATGATGCATCAATAATAAACAAAAGAGACTGAAATAAAATAAACAAGTAAATTGTGACCGAGTACAAAACAATAACTTAGCAGATAATTCAACATGTGCATGACCTATGTTGGTCCCTACAGTGCCAACACATAATCTATTCATGATTTGTGGTTCAATTTCTCTATTACATGGAGAATGTACAGATAACAACAGATTATTTAACTACACAGTTCCATGAAATTTGACCAAGTCACAATTTCTACGGTGCACGCCCACACGCCCATCACCAAGCATGTGCATCACCTCAAAACCGATCACATAATACAACAATCCGGGGTTTCATACCCTCAGGACCAAATTTAAAGTTGTTACTTACCTCAAGCCGTGTAATTCTTTAGTATGCAATGTCTTTGCCTCGTGAATTGGTCTCCAAACCCCTCGAATCTAGCCACAATTAATTCCATTCTGTCAATAAAATTTATTGGAATTAATTCCATAAGAAAATACTATTTTTCCAACAAAATCCGAAATTTAGCTCAAACATCGCCCGTGTGCCCATGTCTCGGAACCCGACAAAAGTTACAAAATCTGAAAGCCCATTCAATCACGAGTCTAACCATACCAATTTTACCAAAATCCAACATCAACTCGACCCTCAAATCTTCCAATTAAACCAAAGGAATTTTCTAATCTTTCAAACTTAATTCACCCGGTAAATGTTACAAACAATCATGGATTAGGGTAATTTGACCAATAATGAGTTAGGAAAACTTACCCCGTTGTTTTCCTTGAAAATCTCCCAAAAATCGCCTCTTCCCGAGCTCCAATCCGTCAAAAATGGAATAATGGGACGAAGTCCCATTTTCATAACTTAAACTTTTTGTCCAGACCTCTCTTCTTCGCGAACGCGACAGGTCCCTCGCATTCGCGAAGCACAAAATCGTGCTGCCCAACATTGCTCTTCGTGAATGCGAGACACTACTCGTGAACGCGATGCTTTACCGAGATCTTCTTTGCGAACGCAAGCTCCCCTTCGCAAACGTGAAGGCAAAAACCCATGCCCACTATTTTTCCCTTCGCGAATGCGATACCCTAAATGCGAACGCGATGTGCAACCCAGCTCCTCTTCGCGAACGCGAGACCCTCTCGCGAACACGAAGGGAAAATCTTGCCTGCCTCAAATTCCCCTTTGCGAACGCGAAGAAGGAAACTAGAAAACATACCAGCAGTCTTCAGCCAACATGCCAAGTCCAAAAATGATCCGTTAACCTCCTGAAAATCACCCGAGCCCCCTGGGACCTCAACCAAACATACCATCAAGTCCCAAAACATCATACGAACTTAGTCGAACCCTCAAATCACCTCAAACAATGCAAAAACCACAAATCATACCCTAATTCAAGCATAATGAACTTTAAAATTTCATGTTTCCACAAACAACGCCAGAACCTATCAAATCAAGTCCGATTAACCTAATATTTTGCACACAAGTCATAAATGACATAACGGACCTATTAAAATTTTTAGAATCAGATTTTGACCCCGATATTAAAAAGTCAACCCCCCGGTCAAACTTCCCAAAAATTTGACTTTTGCCATTTCAAGCCTAATTCCACTACGGACCTCCGAATAATTTTCTGGACACGCTCCTAAGTCCAAAATCACTATGCGGAGCTATTGGAATCATCAGAATTAAATTTCGAAGTCGTTTACACATAACTCAATATCCGGTCAACTTTTCCAACTTAAGTTTTCAATTAAGAGACTAAGTGTCTCATTTCACTCTGAAATCCTTCCGGACCCGAACCAACTAACCCGGTAAGTCATAAAACAACTGTAAATCTTAACTTGAGCAGTAAATGGGGGAATGAGGTTATAATACTTAAAACGGCCGGCCAGGTTGTTACAATACTAGAATGTCGTCAATAAACACAATGACGAACGAGTCAGGATAGGGCTGAAATACACTGTTCATCAAGTGCATGAATGTTATTGGGGCGTTGCTCAGCCCAAAAGACATCACAAGGATTCGTAATGACCATACCGAGTCCTGAAAGCAGTCTTCGGAATATCCGGCTCCCGAATCTTCAACTGATGATAGTCTGAACGCAAGTCAATCTTAGAGAACACTCTGGCACCCTGAAGCTGATCAAATAGGTCATCAATACGTGGAAATGGATACCTGTTCTTCACTGTAACCTTGTTCAACTGGCGATAATCAATAAACATTCGCATAGAACCATTATTCTTCTTTACAAACAAGACAAGAGCACCCCAAGGCGACACACTAGGCCTAATGAATCCCTTATCAAGATACTCTTGCAACTGTTCCTTCAACTCTTTCAATTCTACTGGCGCCATACGATAGGGTGAAATAGAAATGGGCTGAGTTCCCGGTAACAAATAAATACCAAAGTCGATATCTCTGTCGGGCGGCATGCCCGAAAGATCCACCGGGAATACATATGGATAATTTCTCACTACCGGAACTGACTCCACGGTAGGAGTATCAACACTAACATCCCTCACATATGCTAGATACACATCACACCCCTTCTCAACCATCTGCTGAGCCTTCACAAATGAAACAACCCTGCTAGGAACAAAATCTAGATACCTCTCCACTCTAACCGCGGTACACCTGGCATAGACAACGTCACCATCTTGGCGTGACAATCAAGGATAGCATGATAAGGCGATAACCAGTCCATGCCCAAAATAATATTGAAATCCACTATACTGAGAAATAACAAATCAACTCTGATCTCAAAACCACTAAGAACAACTAAACACGACCAATACATACGGTCAACAATGATAGAATCTCCCACGGGCGTAGACACATAGACAGGAGAACTCAAAGAATCACGGGATACGCCCAAATATGGATCAAAATAAGATGACACATAGTAATAAGTGGAGCCTGGATCAAATAAGACTGATGCATCTCTATGACAGACCGGAACAATACCTGTGATGGCAGAGTTAGATATAACTTCCTCTGTCCCAGCAGGAAGAGCGTAGCATCTAGCCTAACCTCCCCTCTAGGGAGACCTATACATGCTCAACCTCCACCTCTAGATGGTTGTGCAGGTGAGGTGGCAACTGGTGTGATGACCATGGACTCAGAAGCCTGAGGACCCGGTGAAATACGCGGAGCCTGAGTAATCTATGGAGGTGCACCCTTCTTGAGTCTGGGGCAATCCCTCACCACATGGCGAGTGTCACCATACTCAAAACAAGCACTCGAAGGGTGTGGCTAATGTGGATGGCTCGGGCCTAATCGGCTGGACTGACCGCTGAAAGCACCCTATGCAGGAGGTGCACTATACAATGGACATGCATAATAGGGAGCCCGAGGCCTAGGAGTGGCCGGAATAACGCTGGAAGCTGGAAGTGTTGAATGAATAGGGCGACTCACATAGCCCCTACTATGACGAGCTGCAACTGGGGCACGGGTACCATTGTGTGTGCCAAACACCCAAAACCTCTTGGCCTCCGTCTCCTCTCTATCCCGAGTTAGCATACACTCCATTCTCCTAGCAATCCCCACTACCTACTGGTATGCGATGTCCATCTCCAACTCTGGGGCCATGCTAAATCTTATACTGCGGTTGAGCCCCTCGATAAATCAATAGACCCGCTCTCGAACAGTAGCAACCAAGGATGGTGCATGCCTAACCAAATTACTGAACCAGACAGCATACTTCGACACAGTAATAGAACCTTAACACAACAGCTCAAACTCTGAACGTCATGCATCTTTGAGACTCTAGGGAATATACTCCCTCAAGAACATATGCGAGAACTGAGTCTAAGTGAGTGAAGATGCCTCGCTTGGACTACCCAACTCATATGCTCACCACCACTGATAAGCCGCTTCTCTAAGTTGGAATGTAGTGAAAGAAACCCTACTAGACTCCGCACACCCATAGTACGGAAGATACGGTGGCACTTCTCAAGAAAACCCTGGGCATCCTCCGACGCCAAGCCACTAAAAGTAGGAGGGTGGTACTTCTTGTACCTCTCGAGCCTGAGCTGCTCCTCCTCAGAAACTGTTGCCCTAGCCTCGGGCCGAACTGGGGCTACCGGCTGCACTGGTATGGCCTCTAAAACCTGGTCAACCTGGACCAGTTGCTCTAGGGTACGAGCGGCGGGTGTCAGTGCTCCTCCCCCGGCCTAGGATGTGGCAGGATAAAGTGGTATCAACCCTGCCTGAGCCAAAGTGTTGAGCATGCTTAGAAACTGGGCGAGAGTCTCCTGGAGGGCTGGTGCAGTAACAGGCGTCATAGGTGCCTGCCCTCCAATTGGAGCTACTGGTGGCTCCTTTGTAGCAACTCGTGCGGGTTCTATGGCTGCACCACATGGACATCCTCAGCCTCTACCCCGGCTCTAGCATGGGGCATAGGTTTCTGGTCATCTGATCCAGTTGTACGTGTCCTCGCCATCTGTGAGAGAATAGAAAAATAGAAACTTAGAATCTGAAGTTAAAAACTTCGCATGATAAGGAATAAATGAAGTGAAGCTTTTCCTAACAGTTTCATAGCCTCCTGAAGATAAGTACAGATGTCTCTGTACCGATCCGCAAGACTCTACTAAACGTTCTTGTGACTTATAACACCTATGAACCTAGAGTTCTGAAACCAACTTGTCACGATACCAATTTTCCTCTGTAGGATGTCGTGACAACACCTAGTCTCTAAGACTAGGTAAGCCTAACAAGTATGCGGAATAACTGAAATATTAAGCTAAAACCCAAAACATCAATAGCTGTAATAAATAAAATCCACAACTTAAAGTATAAACAACTCCCAAAACCCGGTATATATAAGTCACAAGCTCTAAAGAGAAATACTAAGTATCCCTATACATCAGAGTCTAATGAGGATAAGGAAACAACATAATAAAGATAGAGAGGGACTCCGAGGTCTGCGAATGCTGGCAGATGTACCTTGAAGTCTCCACGTACAGACTAGCTCACTGATACCCGTATGGTAGGAAGTACCTAGATCTGCAAAAAACGATATGCAGAAGCATAGTATGAGTACATAACAACGGTACCCAGTAAGTGCCAAGCCTAACCTCGGTAGAGTAGTGACGAGGTCAGGTCAGAGCCCTACTGAAAATAATAAGCAACAAGGCAGAAGATATAATAATATAGTGAAATGATAGAGAAGTGAAACAATGAGAATTTACGGAAGGTAATAATACGGAATCAAATAAAGACAAATACAACATGAAAGGAAAGAAATAATCTTACAAGTTAAGGAAAGAAAACAACAACCAATACAGCAAATAGAGGAAATCAACAGGGGCACTCCCGAGGTACCACCTCGTAGTCCCAAAAATAAATATCTTACAGTCTTTCCTTATATCACAGAGGGAGCCTTTATATTTAGTTTTGAAAACTCATTTTCCCGAAATAGCATCCCGTAATTTATCCCACCTTATCACACCGCATGACTTCTAGTAGTTCCCCTACTAGCCACGCGTTTCAAGCCCACCTTATCTCACCGCATGTATTTCAACACCCAGACCTTATACCACCGCATGTGTATCAATAATCATAACGGCACGGCAGAAACCTCGTGCAAATAATAACAACCACACAACAAAAGCCTCATGCAACAATAACAACCAAACAATAATCTCAACAATAATAACGGAAACCAAAACATAACAACTGAACCAGTGATATTTCAAGGATAGCAATTTCAAGTAAAGAATCCCACAGTTAAATAATGAATATGGAATCAAGAAAGCAGGTAATTTAACTGAGCATGTAGTACAAGTTGCAAATAAGAGATAAGACAAGTAGATAGGTGAAATTAGGCTAAACATGATGACTATACATGCTAAAGTAACTCGGTTAAGGCATAAAAAGGAAACTACTTAGCTAAAACCAGAATTTCAACATTTAGCCCGTGTACGCACTTGTCACCTCGCGTAGCCGGCCCTCACATATCACAAATTGTCACAACAATACCAAATCCTAAGGGGGATCCCCCCTCTCCCCACAAGGTTAGACAAGTCACTTACCTCAAACCTCGCTCAATCAATCAATAAGAAGGCCTTTCCCTCGCTTTTCCGACTCCGAACGGCTCAAATCTAGCCAAAATAACTACATACTATAAATATAACTATAGGAAACTAATCTAAATAATGAAATTATGATTTTAGCAAGAATTAGAAAAATCGCCCAAAAAGTCAACCCGGGCCCACGTCTCTGAAGAGGACCAAAGTTATAAAATCCGAATACCCATTCGATATCGAGTCCAATCATACAATGATTATCTATATCTAACCTTATTTGGCCTTTCAAAACTCAAGAATTTGGTCTAAGAACTTTACACCTTTTTTCCCAAAACTTTCATCCCAAATCCTTAATTAAATGAAGAAATCGAAGATAGATTCGTGAAAATTAATCAAAAACGAGTTAGGAACTCTTACAATCCCTCTAAAAATCTCACAAAACATCGCCTACATCCGAGCTCTCAAGTCCAAATGGAGAAAAATGACATAAACCCCTGATTTTGGATTTTTAATCTGCTGCCCAGGTGTTTACACGACGCGATCGCGGAAATTCCCATGCGATTGCGTAGAACAAAATTACCATCAGTTCAAAAGCATACTATGCGAGCACGTAAGCACTTATGAGAACGCGTACCACTTCCCTTTGCCAAGCTACGCGATCGCGTAATACCCCATGCGACCGCAATGAAGAACACACGTCACCTGCAGACCCTAAATTGTTCAATGCGAATGCGACCACGTGCACGCATTCGCGATTCACTGGAGCCCAGCCTTTCGCGATCGCAACCCACTTCAAGCGAACGCATATAAAACTTTCTCCCCCAATGCCAAACTGCCCATCGAGATCGCGTTAGCCCAATAGCAATCGGATAGGAGAACAACAAAAACCTAGATTTCAACAACCTCTGCATGATCCGAAATGCGCCGAACAAGGTCCGAATCGCACCCGAGGCCCCCGGGACCTCAACCAATTATACCAACAAGTCCTAAAATATCATACAAGCTTAGTAAAATCTTCAAATCACATCAAACAATGCTAAAACCACGACTTGTGCATCGATTCAAGCCTAATGAACTTTTGAACTTCTAACTTCCACATCCGATGAAGAAACTTATCAAATCACGTTCGATTGATCTTATATTTTGCACACAAGTCCTAAATAACATTACGGACATGTTCCAACTTCCAGAATCGAAATTCGACCCCGATATCAAAAAATTCTCTCCAAGTGAAATGACCTGCAGACCTCCAAATCAACATCTGGACACACTCCTAAGATCAAAATCACCATAAGGAGCTATTGGAACCATCGAAACTCTATTCCGGAGTCATCTTCATATAAATCAAACTACGGTTAATTCCTACCACTTAAACTTTCATTTTAGGGACTATGTATCCCATTACACTCCGAAACTCACCCGAACCCGATATCAAGTGCCCCGGCAAGTCACATAATCAAAAAATTAAGTAGAGGGAGCAATAAATAGGGGATCTGGGCTAATACTCTCAAAACAACCAGCCGGGTCATTATATGAAGTCTAATGTTCAATTAAGTGAATGTAAATTTTAATGGAAACAAAAAACATACTACTACCTTCGTTCCAATTTATGTGAACCTGTTTGACTGGGCACGGAGTTTAAGAAAAAATGAAGACTTTTGAAATTTGTGGTCCTAAATAAGTCAAAAAGGGGCCCAGAGTATTTATGTGGTTATAAAAGCTTCTCATTAAGTGTAGAATTGTAAGTTTAAGCTAAATTGTTTCCAAATTTAGAAAGAGGTCATTCTTTTTGGAAAAAACGAAAAAGGAAATAGGTTCACATAAATAGGAACGGACGGAGTATATAATAAAAATCTGAGTTCAAATCTGAACACAAACAAATTAACACTGTGTGATTTTTCCAAAATAAGCTAAAGTAAAATCATTTTCACATTAGGCTACATATCCTAATAACTTGTTTGGAGGGTTGTTACCCGTCATTTTATAATGTATTGTATTGTATTGTCTTGTATTGTATCATTTTATAAATACAATGTTTGGATATATTTTATTATTTGCAGTTGTCAAATAATATTTTGCTGCTTTGTTTGACTGTATCGTACTATAATGTAACTGATAAATTTTATTAAAATATCCTCAATTGTTTAACTATTAAATTTATGAAGAATTACGCATAAAAATAATTTAACAAAACTTATTTTTAAAGAGTATAATTATAGATCAAGCACAGAAGATGGAGTAAATTCAGGAAGCTGCAGTGGTAGGGTCTGTGATATACAATATTTGGCAGCGTATGAACTTATTTTTCTTTAGAAAAAAGAAAGTTAGTAGGGATTTTGTAATACAACAAATAAACAGTATAGTTATAGAGATGATTCAAATATATAGGGAGGGAAAGCTAGCTAGAAGGTGCAAAGATTTCATTGAACAAGTTTGTAATTAGACTGCGAAACCTACTGTTGCCAGCAGTGCGTGGCTGGTGCGTGTGTGCTCTTTAGGTGTATGTGTTAATGTAGTTGGAAATGGTAATATTCACGGTTATTACTAAAAAAATAATAATTTAAGAGAACTATTTTCTATTAATTTATTGCCAAATGTGTCTTATAAATAGATTAAGCAATTAAATTCATGCAAATTCTAACAAAATTAGTAATTTTTCGTTGGAGTTGGAAGCGGCAGAAGTTTTGCAAAAACAAGGGACGAAGACAAAGTAGGTTATAGGTGGGAGATTTGGAGTTAAAATAAAAAAAAGGTAAACGGTAAAATAGAATTATAGAATAATAAGTTGTGGCATAATTGGAAAGAAAAATAGAAAACAATCCCACCACACCAAATTGGTTGTTTCAAAAAATGAAACTTTTCATTGTTCTGGAACAATGAATTTAACAATATAATATAACCAATTTTAATAAAACAATCAAAATAAATATTGTTTTGCTATAACAATACAATACGATAAAATGATAACAACCGTCCAAACAAGCCGTAAAAAGCCAACCCGTAGTTCTTATCCGCTATATTTTTACAACCAAATCCTCACAAATTAATGCCAATCTGCAGAACGACAGAGTCAGGATTTAGAACTTCATGGATTTTGAAATTATCGTTAAATTCATAGTTCACTTAATTATTAAGTTAGTAAGTAAGTAATTATATATAATTAATGAATTTTCTAAATATTTACTATATATAAGTGGTTAAGGGTGGACGAACACTGCATCTAGCAATGGTACAAATAGTAGTAAAAGTTGTACGAACAGCTATGGATCTTCATGTCGCGTGTACTGTATTAAGCAAACACGTGTACTTTAACGTTCCTTTTTATCTCATTGAACCCCTTTACCTATTTACCTAATCCCTTCGCTTCTTTCAAATTCATTGGTAAGTAACTTTAATCTATTATCTTTCAATTACCCATTATATTTCATGAGATTTCAACATTAGATTTAGAATTTCATTGGTAAAAATTAAGAATTTGGGTAGAAATTAGAGGTTGAAGATGAATAGCAGCATTGTTAAGTGTTTTTCTTCAAAGAACCATATTCAATACTTCTATATACATATTGTGTTTACCTCTATCTGTCTATGACAATAGAAAGTTTTGTTTGGGTTTTTTTTATTCTTTCACTTTTCATATAAGTGGGTTGAATTTCTCGAACTAAATATATTTTCCTTGAGATTTACAATGTTTTGGTTAGTATTTTGTCTTTGATGTTTTCCTTTGTTTGTTTGCCCTTTTCCATTTTGTTAAATTTGCCTTTTCTAAGGTACTCAATTATTTTTTTGTTTAATTATCCTCCGGGGTTTCTTTGTACGTGTTGCTATGGGTACACTCTCCAACATACACATGCATTCTGATAGGCGAGATAGATTCAAAAAGCATGAAAATGGAGGAAGAGAAGATTTTCGAGTTCTACTAAATTTTCCTCTATTCTTTTTTGGTGAGCAGTAAACATTTTATTCTATATATTTTATAGACTATTTATTTAGAATTTTCATTTTTCTATAAAGTTATATTTGCATTTGTGCTTTATTTTTCTTCTTAATTCAATTTATAAGATTATGATTTGTTGATTCATGTATTTTTCCTCTTTTTACCAAATTGTTTTGAATTGATTTCGTGTATCCATGTGGTTATTTTGTTCAAACTCTTCTCTGGAAATTTTCTTCTCAGGTGCACAAACTGCAAAATCCCTAAGCACTTTAAATTTCCATCTGGACAAAAAGGTCTACTAAAAAGGGAAGAACAAGTAAGGTGTTTGACGTATGCCTGAAATAACTAAATAATTAATGTCCTATTCCATCTGTTTTTCTGTAGGCGATTCATAGTATAAGTATCTATCCTTATAACATAAATATAGGATATTTGATAAATATTTTGCTAACTATATGGCATTGAAAATGCGCCATATCCTTTAACGGGGATGTCTTTTCAAATTCATTTGTAGAAGAAAAACCAAAACTTTTTCAGAGAAGGGAATGAAAGTGGATAATGGTGCCCTACATTTTGAGAATGTTGCATTACTAATGTTGTTTCATCGGGAATTCATTTTCATTATTCTATCTCTATGTCTGGAGATATACATAGTATAGAAACTAAGGTATAGATAACTTTCATTAATTCTATCTTCGTCTCATTTGATATCTAGGTCAGTAGAAATGTGTATCAATACAATCCTTCTACTATTTTTGTCAACCTATTGATTATTAGATGCAGTACTTGTGATACCTGAGCTTCTTGCTTGCCTCTTTATTTTCATTGCATAAATAAATGTGAAATTTTTATACTTCTCTGCAGTCTCAACCAACTAAGGCATCTTATCCTTCGATGGGTAATACATAAGATTCAATATAATAATTTTAATATTTTGCTGAAGGAATTGGGACTGGGGCATCTTATGATTGGACAATTAGCGCAAATTAAGGTGGCAGAAACTTGATAAGTCGTAATATTTGATCTTATTTTGGTCTATGGAACACTGTTGTTTTGGAGGTTCTCCTGACCTTTAAACTTACACAGAAAAAAGTAAAAGAAAGTTTCTCTTTCCTATGTCATTAGACTTATCTAACGCAGTAATTAGATAACTGTTCAAATAGACTTTTGACTATACTGTAGGAAAACCTGTTTTGGTCCTTTCTTTTCTTTGGTTGGATTATACTTACTGCTAATCTTGGTTATTAGTTGAAACCTAATTTTCTCACTCATCTACTGAAGCTACTGGATTTGTTTTTAATGTCTTTTAGGAGACAAATGGGTTAAAATTAGAGGCTCCTATAGGCACTCTCTAGGATCAGTATACTTCCAGCAATATGAAACTTTATTTTCCTTTCTCTTCTTCCATTTTGTCCATCAATTGTTTTGCACTAGCCAAACTCCAAAGCAACAGATTGCAAGAAGTTTTAAAACAGGCGTCCAAAACCTTTTATGCTTTTTCTGGTCAAGGCATATATGTAGACACGTATATACGACATATATCAAACATGCTATGTGAAGTTTAATGAGGTAATTTGTTCTGCTTGTGGATATCTAGAACTTAAATCTAACAGTTATTCACTAGAGGCTTTTCCATTGAAGTTTCTCAAACTATTACTACGATTTTGATGTCAATAACAGTCAGCATTGATATTTTCAGCGCATGGATACAACTCCAAACGTCAATAAAATTTATCTTTAATGCATCTATCTCTTCAACAAGAATTACCTGCAAGTTCAAGGAACTAAAGAAGATCACACCATATTTAGGAAAATACTGAAGGATCTACGTGAATTCTCATATCTTTGGCGGCTACCCTCCTACTCAGTTGTTATCTTTCCTTTATCATATATTGCTGAACTACAAATCTTCATTTGCTTGTGAAAGGTTTAAGTCTAAACTTTGTAATATTGTCACGACCGGAATTCCCACCCTCGGAACCGTAATGACACCTAACATTTCACATGCTAGGCAATCCAACATTAGATGTATTTATTAACAATTTTTAACAAACTTCAAATACGATGACAAAAAAGAAATTGAATAGTCTGAAACAAGATAAATAAGCTAATAAGTGATGAAATCAAATACAACTCTGGATCTGGTGTCACGAAGACATGAGCGTCTAAAATACTACAAATAATGATCTAAAATAAACATAACTGTCTCAATCAAATGAACAACTAAAATAAGTAGAAGAGGATTTTAGAGTTGCGGACGTCGACAACTATATCTCAAGTCTCCTCTGGGTAGCTGGATCCGAGCAAGTCTACGTTACGCTACTAGGACCAACTCTGGTATCAATGGAACTCAAATCAACCAGCAGAGAGTCTAGAATAACCAATCATATAACCCATCTCCACAACCGAGGCCAATTGAACAATCACAAACAATTATTACTTTTATCAATATGTTGCGGCGTGCAACCCGATCCCACAATATTAACTTTAAACTATCCGTTGCGGCACGTAACCCGGACCCACCATATAATCTTCTGTCAATATCATAGCCATCCTTATTCCGACATTTCAATTCAATAGCTTTCAATTTCCGTTGCGGCGTGCAACCCGCTTCCCAAACAATGTCAATTAATAGTAGTAACTCAATAACTAAGATTTACAAGAAATCATACATCAAGAGAACAAATGTACATAAATGGAGAATAACATGATAATCAAAGAAACTCGAACTACTCGGGTGTCTCAACTTTACCAACTCAACGGTATTTATTTTTTACAATACGTACAAGTGAAACTACTTCCATGAGGGCAACATTTAAGACGAAACTATAAGGCAACAAGGCATAAGACAATTTAGATATATGAGGGAAACAAATAGAGACAAGTAGTAAATAATTATGGAATCAGGAAGGGGATGGGAAATTTAATACAAGAAATGCTAAATGGCAAGTATCAATTATGGCATGGAAGTCAAATAAGCATGTAGCAATTAAGACATGCAACATGACATAATACGGAGCAATAAAGATAGGGAAAAAGTCAACAAAAGTCAACCCGGACTCGTTTGGTCAAAACCGAAATTCGGACCAAAACCGGACACCCATTCACCCTCGGGATCAGTTATGTAATTAGTTTCGAAATCAGAGCTCAATTAGAGGTCTAAATCTCAAATTTACAAAAACTTCTAATTCTACCCAAATTCCTAATTTCTACCATGAAAATTCTAGATTTGATATTGAAAACTTATTAAATGTAATGGGTAATTGAAAAGAAATAGATTAAAGTCACTTACCAATGAAACTAGAAAAACAATCTCTTGGAAAAATCGCTTCTAGGTTGTTTAGGGTTGAGAGTTCGAAAGAAATGAGCTAAATCCCATTTTCCCCCTCTTTTATCCAGCTGCAATTATCGCAATTGTGACACATAGTTCGCAATTGCGATGATCGCAAAAGCGATCAACCATTCACAAATACGAAAAGGTCACTGAGCCTGATGTCGTCACAAATGTGACAATTTTATCGCAAATACGAACCAAGGCTGCCACAAATGCGAACAACCGACTTGCAAATGCGAGTCTACCTCGGTCTTCCTCTAGTTGCAAATGCGACTCAAAAGTTTGCAAATGCAAACCTTGCCCCCTTCGCATCTACGGACTTCACTTCGCAAAAGCGAAGCTGACCCAAACCCCCACCATCTTTGCATATACGAGCCTGACCTCGCATTTGCGATTAGGTCCTCGTAAATGCGAGATCTGTAAACTTAATGCACCAACACTCTTCTAAGTTCAAAAATCACTCTGTAGCCTATCCGAAACTCACCCAAGCCCCTCGGGCTCCAAACCAAACATGCACACAAGTGTAATAACATCATACTAACTTGCTCGCGCGATAAAAATACAAAAATAATACCTAGAACTATGAATCAGACACCAACACAAATGATATTTTTAAAGAAACTTAAGAACTTTTAATTTTTCAACCGGACGTCCGAATCATGTCAAATCAACTCCGTTTTGCACCAAATTTTTGCAGACAAGTCGTAAATACTAAAACGAACCTATACCAAGTTCTGGAACTGAAATCCGAACCCTTTAGCAATAAAGTCAACTTACGGTCAAACTTAAAAATTCTTTAATCATTTAAACTTCTAATTTTCAACAAGTTGCGTTAAATCAAGTTAGGGACTTTCGGATTTGATTTTGGGCAGACGCCCAAGTCTCAAATCACGATACGGACCCCCCGGGATCGTCAAAATACTGATCCGGGTTTGTTTGCTCAAAATGTTAATTGAAGTCAACTCAAATGAGTTTTAAGGCACGATTTCAAATTTTCATCAATGAAAGGTAAAACTATAGATGACCTATAGGTGACCTACACTTCCGTCCGTAAAGAGCTTCGTATGGAGCCATCTGAACACTAAAATGATAGATATTATTATACACGAACTCAATAAGCGGCAGATGATCATCCCAGCACCCCCTAAAGTCTATCACAAAAGCGCGTAACATATCCTCAAGTGTCTGAAAAGTACGCTCAGCTTGTCCATCTGTCTCGGGATGAAATGTTGTACTAAGACTTACCTGAGTCCCCAATCGTTTTTTGAAGGACCTCCAGAAATTAGCTGTAAACTGATCTCCTTTATCCGAGATAATAGATATAGGGACACCATGAAGTCGTACTATCTCCTTAATGTAAAGCCTTGCATAATCCTCTGCGGAATATGCCGTCCTAATAGGCAGAAAATAGGCTGATTTTATAAGTCTATCAACAATCACCCATATAGAATCAAACCTACGCTGGGTACGAGGTAAACCTACGATGAAATCCATATTGATTACTTCCCACTTCTAAGTCGGAATATCTATAGCCTGCAATAATCCACTGGGTTTTTGATGCTCAATCTTAACCTGCTGACAGTTAGCGCACTGAGCAACAAACTCTGCTATATCCTTTTTCATTCCATCCCATAAATATATTTCCCTGATATCATGATACATCTTTGTTGACCCCAGATGGATAGAATAACGAGAATAGTGAGTTTATCCCATAACTTATCGGCGCAGCCCTGCAATATTAGGGGCACAAAATCGTCCTCGATATCTGAGGATCCCATCTCCTGTAATTTCAAATGGCGTCTTCTTCTTCAGAGGGGCTATATCTCTATAATGAGCTAACACAAGATCCTCATACTGGCGTTCCTTCACTTCAGTTACTAAAGAGGATGTTGTCGTGTCCTGAATAGTAATTCTGGTATCTCCTGAATCCAATAATCGAACTCCAAGACTAGCTAGCTGATTAATCTCATGGGCTATTCCCCTCTTCTCTGGCTGTAAATATGACAGGCTACCCATTGATCTACAGTTGAGGGCGTCGGCTACTACATTCTCCTTCCCCGGATGGTATAAAATATCAACGTCATAGTCTTTAAGTAGCTCCAACCATCTCCTTTGACGAAAATTCAATTCCTTTTGCTTGAAGATATACTGGAGGCTCTTATGATCAGTATAGATATCAACATAAATGCCATACAAGTAGTACCTCCACATCTTTAGTACATGAATCACCGTGGCTAACTCTAAATTGTCGGTCGGGTAATTCTTCTTGTGCTTTCTTAGCTGTCTAGAAGCATAAGCTACAACCTTACCATGATGCATCAGTACACAACCCAATCCTACACCCGAAGCGTCACAATAGATAACATAACCATCGATCCCTTCTGGAGCGTTAGAACCAATGTTGAAGTTAATCTGTCCTTCAATGCCTGGAAAATTCGTTCGTAAGCATCAGTCCATTGAAACTTTTCTCCCGTCTGAGTCAACTTTGTCAAAGGTGCTGAAAGAGAAGAAAATCCCTCTACAAATCTCCTGTAATAACCTGCAAAACCGAGAAAGCTACGAACCTCCGTCAGTGTCGTGGGTCTAGGCCAAGTTTTTACTGCCTCAATATTTTGTGTATCAACCCGGATACCCTCACCTGATATGATATGCCCAAGGAAAGCTACAGAGTTCAACCAGAATTCACATTTAGAGAGTTTGGCGTACAACTTCTCTTTTTGTAGAACTCCGAGCACCGTACGCAAATGATATGCATGCTCAGCCTCTGATCGGGAGTAAAACAATATATCATCAATAAATACAATTACGAACATATCTATAAAGGATCTGAACACACAGTTCATCAAATTTATGAATAATGTTGGGGCATTAGTCAAACCAAACGACATAACACGAAACTCAAAATGCCCATATCTGGTCCTGAATGCTGTCTTCGGAATATCTTTCTCCTTAACCCTTACCTGATAGTATCCGGACCTCAAGTCTATCTTCGAGAAACACTTGGCACCTTGCAACTGATCAAATAAATCATCAATCCTTGGGAGTGGGTACTTATTCTTGATCGTCACCTTATTCAACTGTCTATAATCAATACACATCCGCAAGGAATCATCTTTCTTCCTCATAAATAACACAGGTGCTCCCCAAGGTGATGTACTAGGTCTGATAAAGCCTTTTTCAAGCAAGTCCCTTGGTTGTTCCTTCAACTCTTTCAGCTCTGCGGGTGCCATTCTATAGGGAGGAATAGATATTGGTTGAGTATCTGGTAATATATCAACAACAAACTCAATTTCTCGTTGTGGCAGAAGGCCCGTAAGCTCATCGGGAAAAACATCGAGAAACTCATTAACCACGGGGATAGATTGAATGGTTGGTGACTCTACTTTCACATCCTGTACCCGAACTAAGTGATAGATATAGGCATTTCTGATCATCTTCCTTGCCTTTAGATAGGAAATAAATCTACTTCTTGGTGATGCCGTATTACCTTTCCATTCCAAAACATGCTCCCCTGGAAATTGAAATCGGACCATCTTCGATTTACAATCAACGTTGGCATGACAAGAAGCCAACCAATCCATACCTATTATAACATCAAATTCTACCATATCTAACTCGATTAGGTCTGCTACTGTATATCGACTATGAACTACTATTATATAATTTTTATATACCCGCCTAGATATCACTGGATCCCCAACAGGTGTGGACATCTCAAAGGGTTTAACCAACTCATGTTTTATTCCAAACTTACTAGCAACCAACGGAGTAACATATGATAAGGTGGAACTGGGGTCAATCAGTGCATATACATCATATGACAAGACTAATAATATACCTCTAACAACATCAGGTGATGACTCCTGATCCTGTCGTCCTGCTAACAGATAAATGCGGTTTTAAGGAATGCTCGAGCTAGATGCTCCACCTCTGCCTCTACCACGACCAATTGGTACTTGTGAACCTTGCCCAGGGGGGCGTACTAATGATGACGAAGCAGCTACAAATCTCGCTGGCTGAACCACAAGTATAATAAATACCCAACCCCATACGACACTGCCCGGCATGCTGTGCTTACCACACTGAGCACATCGTGGCAAGAGAGGCCTTATCTAACTTGACTCACCCCTATACTAAGAACGTGAGGCCCTGAATATGTGGAACGATCAAATCTCTTACCGGCAAACTGAGGGGGTGCGCTAGCTGATGGCTGGGCTGGATACCTCGGGTATTGTTGTCTCTGACCACCTCAAAACTCACCAGAAGGACCCGAAGATCTCGCTCTTTTAATCTGGCCCCTATCATGCTTACGATCAGCCATCTGCTTCTGTTTTTGTTCCTTTACACCCTTAGCGTATGCCTAAATACGAGAAATATCCATGTCTGGCTGAAGTGAGACCGACATACAATCGTTAAGCAAGTGCGGCTTTAATCCCATCACGAATCGGTGAACTCGATCCTCTATCTTAGATACAATAGTGGGAGCATAACTAGCCAATGAATCAAACTGAAGACTGTACTCCCGAACACATATGTTACCCTGCTAAAGGGTCAAGAACCAATCAACTCTGGCCCGTCTAAGCTCTGGTGGTAGATAATGACGAAGAAAAGCCTCTGTAAACTCCTACCATACTGCTGGAGGGGCATCCTCACTTCTGGACAACTCCCAAGACTCCTACCAATTAACTGCAATATCCTGAAGTCTATAGGAAGCTAGCTCAACTGACTCAGTCGCAGTGGACTTCATTACCCTCAAAGTCCTATGTATTCTATCGATAAATACTTGAGGGTCTTCGTTTGGATCTGCCCCAGTGAATATCGGAGGGTCCAAATTAATGAAATCACGAACCCTCGCACTGACGGACCTATCTGCGTGACCAACACCTACTTCCTGACGCCGAGCCTGTGCGGCTACTAATCGAGTTAATAGCTGGATAGCATCTCTCATCTCCTAACTCGATGCATCTGGCTGAGAAGTTGCACATACACGGGTGGGCGCTAGAGCTGGTGCCCCTTGGAGCTCTTCTTGAGAGGGCGGGGTATGTGAAGTCTGAGATGGAATCACACTATGAGACTCTCCCCGAGCCTTGGTAACTCGTGGCTCTCTACTAGTAGTCTCACCAGCCATGGACTTGCCCTTCCGGGTGGTTGTAGTCTTTGGAGGTATCGCTGAAAATATAACATATCGTTAGGAACATGAATTCTTATATCGCACGATCTAAGATAAGAAGGGAGGATAACATCCTATATGTCCTATAGCCTCCTGTTTATAAGTGCGGTACACAACACACCCATAAAAAAGACTTTACTAGACACGGTCTGTAGACAACCCTAGGACAGAACTACTCTGATACCACTTTTGTCACGACCTAAACCTATGGGCCGCGACAGGTGCCCGAGTCCTACCTGTCGAACGCCCTTAAGCATACGTCTAAGATATAAAACTAAATAACATCTGTCAATAAACTACTGAATTATGAGAATAACATACGTGAGGGAAACCTGTCCAAAAGATATATATACATAAATATGCAGAATATGGTAGGGCGAGCCAACAAGGCTGTTATAGACAACTATACATCCAAAACTAGAGGCCGATAAGGCCACATACTATCCAACTATACATTGCCTACAGACCTCTATTAGAATATACAACTGTACAAGGATGGGACTGGGCTCCGTCATACTCATATATGTATACAAACATATCATACTAAAATCAAAAGCAACTCAGGATCAAATGGAGCACACCAACTCTCGCTGATCAAGGATCCTAAGAAGGGGGACTGTCAGCTTGTCTACCTGCACCTGTGGGCATGAAATGCAGTCCACGGGAAATAGGGCGTCAGTACGAATAATGTAATGAGTATGTAAGGCATACAAATCAGTACATAAAAGACATTGATGAAACATGGAATAAAGAATTCCGCCTGTAAGTCTAAATAACTTTGTAAATCCTGAAACATTTATAATTTCATGCACGTGCGTATAAATATCGTGTCATGCATAGGTATATGTGTACATAACATCATCCAGCCTCTGAGGGCATCCTATTATATCATCTCGGCCACTGTGGGAAAAATCATTAGCATATACTAGCTGATTAGGTGATGGTGCATATATAACGTCGTAATCTTTTTCCATATCTCATATACATATATATATATATATATATATATATATACGTGTATATAATGCCATATGGTCATGGGT
>AWOL01S0023454.1:0-19970 GCA_000715115.1 Nicotiana otophora | reverse complement strand
TATATATATATACGCGTATATATCGTCATCTGGTCGCGGGTCAATGTACATGTATAAATGAATGAAATGCATAAAAATATGTTAATAAGATCAATATACCTTTTGAATAAACTTTATCAACTACGTATTATTTTGAGACCCATGAATAGAAGATATAATAATATATCACATGGGGAATCAAGAACATAGACACCGCTAGTACTTCTATGAATATAGTTACTTATTAAAGTTGTCCATTTGCTCGTTTTGCTTGTATCATTTGGATCATGCTTAAAAAGAAGAAGGGATAGCCTTAATATACCTGAACCGATTCTCTTGACAATTCCTCTAACACACGTCTTTTGCGAAAAACATGTAACGGCGGATTGAAGTAGGGATCCGTATGATATTCTTGAGAAAGATTGTACCGCGCTCTCTTAGAATTTGAAATTCACGCTTTATCCCATTGGCACGGAATCAACAAACAACGTTATCCATATTTGGTATGGAAATATTTGCTTTCTGAAGGCATCACGACCAGCCCACTCTCTTTACATAAGAGACTCAATTCTTGATTCTTGATCTTTAGTTATTAAGGAATAAAATTTCTTACTAGTGTAGGAAAGCTCTTAGTGGGTGTGGCCCACTTAGTAGATGACTAAGCCACCTAATCCTCAAAATGTGCCATCTATGAATGTAACGAGCCGGCCGGTCATTTTAATATTATAACTCCATTCCCTCATTTACTTCTCAAGTTATTCTTTACAGTTATTTTATAACTTACCGGGTTAGTTGGTTCAGGTCCGTAAGGATTTCGGAGTGAAATGCGACACTTTGTCTCATAATTAAAATTTTAAGTTGGAAAAGTTGATACCAAGGATTCAAATTTTAATGATTCCAATAGCTCTGTATTGTGATTTTGGACTTAGGAGCGTGTCCGAAATTATTTTTGGAATTCTTTAGTGGAATTTGGCTTGAAATGGCGAAAGTTGAATTTTTGGGAAGTTTGACCGGGGAGTTGAATTTTTGATATCGGGGTCGAAATCTGATTCTAAAAGTTTTAATAGGTCTATTATGTCATTTATGACTTGTGTGCACAATTTGAGGTCAATCAGACTTGATTTGATAGGTTCCGGTGTCGTTTGTGAAAACTTAAAATTTCAAAGTTCATTACGCTTGAATTGATGTATGATTCGTGGTTCTAGCGTTATTTGGCGTGATTTGAAGTTTTGATTAAGTTCGTATGATGTTTTAGGACTTGTTAGTATGATTTGACATCCCCGAGGGGCTTGGGTATATTTTTTGCATCATTGGTTGAGAGACTAGTAAAGTTAAGAAATTTGGGAGTTTGACCATGGTCAATATCGGGTCAAGACGACCTCTTTTCAGTATTTTGAGTGCTCGAGCAGGTCCGTAGCGTATTTTATGATTGAAATTCATATATGGTTTGTGTCTGAGAGGTTTCGGGTGAGTTTCAGATGGTTAACGGATAAAAAAATGGACTTAAACAGTTGCTGAAAATTTCTGCTGCTGGAAAAATCGAGGTCATGAACAATCGAGGTCATGAAAATCGAGGTCATGAAAAATCGAGGTCGTGGTCATGAAAACTCGAGGTCATGAAAAATCGAGGCCATGAAAATCGAGGTCATGAAAATCGAAGCCAGGAAACCGAGGTCGTGAAAATCGAGGCCAGGCCTGGGCAGAAACTTTTAGTTACAACATGGGGGTTTCGTCCCATTTTTTTTATTTTTGACAAATTGGAGCTTGGGGGAGGCGATTTTTGAGAGATTTTAAAGGGAAAACATCGGGGCAAGTGATTCTAACTCGGATTTGGTCAATATACACGAATATATCAATGTCTTCAACATTTAATTAGTGTTTTGAGATGGAAATTTGGCGAAAATGAGGAAGCGTTCTTGGGCTAGAATTTTGAGGATTTGAATGTGATTTTTTTATCAAATTTGAGTAAATTTGGTATGGTTAGACTCGTGAATGAATGGGCTTTCAGGTTTTGTGACTATTGTTGGATTTCGAGACGTGGTCCCGGGAGCCGGGTTTGAGCCGATTTCAGAGTTTTGGCTATAACTTCATATTTTCTTCTGAAATTGATTCCTTTAGCCAATATTGATTGTATTGTACTGCTTGTGGTTAGATTTGGGATGTTTGGAGACCGATTTGAGAGTCAAATGCATTTTGGAGTAGAGTTTTACTCGGATTGAGGTAAGTAACACTTCTAAACTTGGTTCTAAGGGTATGAATCCCCGTATTGGTGTTATATAAATTATTTAGAAGTGACGCACACGATAGTTGACAAGCGTGTGGACAAGCACCACTGAAATTGTGACTTGAATAAATTTTGTGGAGTCAAAAAATTAAAGAATCATGTTATTATCTGAATATTTCCCCACGTGTTAGAGAAATTTAGATGAGGCTCTTATTAAAGATCATGTTTAGGCTAAATGGATAGGGATTGCCCGCCTGCAGTAGGCCAGAATGGCTTTATACATTATTATTGTTCTGGATCGGGGCTTCCCGCCTGCAGAATGCCTTATTGGATTTACTATTTTATGGATCAGGGCTGCCCACCTGCAGCAGGCCTTATAGGCTTTATTATTATACGGATTGGGATTGCCCGCCTGCAGTAGGCCATAAAGGCTTTATATCACGCTTGGGTTGAAGGAACCCCTCCGGAGTCTGTACACACCCCTAGTGAGCATAGATGATTATACATATTCGGGATGGATTTTCCAGGGCATAGACTTGCCTTACTTATTTATATTGTAATGAATTTACCTGGACATGGATCTTGTCCGTATCATTTATATTTGGGGATAAATTACTCCAGGGCTAGGTTGGCCTTATACAGTACTGAGTGACGGACTGTCAGTCGTTGTGTATTTATATAAGGGTTGGAACACCGTTAGGCTGGATTGGTCATAAACTGTACCGAGTGATCGAATAATTTGTGACCAGTATTTACGTGAGGTCTTTTTACATAGATATCATATTTCTCATATCATGCAGTATTGATCTATTTCACTTGTACTGAGTTTTACTGTTGAACTTGAAAGCATGCCTATATTTTTGTACCATTATTTATACTAGACTGTACCTGCGGAGCTCGTCACTACTTTCAGCCCAAAGGTTAGTCTTGTTACTTATTGAGTTGGTTGTACTCATACTACACTATGCACCTTGTGTGTAGATCCAGGTGCTTCTGGACATGTCGGTTGTTAGACCTCAGTGTGATACCAGTTGGAAACTATCAAGGTAGCTGCCTGGCGTCCGCTGACCTTGTCTCTTTTTTCTTCAGTTATTGTACTATTCTATTCTTTCAGACAGTGGTATTTTTTATCAGTCAAATATTGTATTCATATTAGATGCTCATGTACTCCATGACATCGGATTTTGGGAGTATTATATTTGTATTTGTGAGATTTGTTCCGTTGAATTTAATTATTTTGTTTTCAAATTTAATAGATATGGTGGTTTATTAAGATTGTGGACTTGCTTAGTATTGAGATAGGCGCCATCACGACTAGTGAGATTTTGGGTCGTGACAAGTTCGTATCAGAGCCTAGGGTGTATAGGTCTCATGAGTCATGAGCAGGTTGAGTGGAGTCTTGTGGATCGGTAAGGAGACGTCTGTACTTATCTTCGAGAGGCTGTCGAACCCTTAGGTAAAATTTCATTTTTTCTTGAATTCTATCGGGCGAACTTGTTGATTCCAGAAAACTAAAATTTTGTTATTCTATTCTCTCACAAATGGTGAGAACACGTACTACCGGATTGGACGGTCAGCCACAAGTGCCACCAGTTAGGGGTCGCGAGAGGTCGGGGCCGTGGTAGAGGTCGGGGCCGAGGTAGAGGTCGAGGTGTCACTCGTGAAACAGTTGGAGCAGTGCCTGTAGCACCACCAGTTTCTCCAGCTCAGGAGAAGATTCCAGATATAGCTGAGCCGACAGGACCAACTTAGGCACCAGTTGTGCCCATTGAGATTCCTGGTCTTCAGGAGACTTTGGCCCAAATATTGACAGTTTGCACTGGCCTTGCTCAGGTGGTTTCGTCAGGCCGTACCAGCCACTTCTCAGGCCGGGGGAGGTACTCATACCCTTGTTGCCCCTACTCCAGATCAAGTAGTACAGGGAGTTCAGATACCAGGGGCACTTCCAGCCCAACCGACTGTAGTTGCTCAGGCCCCGGTAGTTCCTGTTATGGTAGATGATGAACAAAGGAGACTTGAGATATTTGGGAGGCTTTGACCTCCATCATTTAGCGGTGCTGAGTTAGAGGATGCTTCGGGTTTTCTGGATAAGTACCAGTGGATGCTTTAGACAACAGGTATTCTGGAGACCAGTGGGGTCTCATTCACTACTTTTCAGTTTTCTGGAGCTTCCTTCAGATGGTGGGAGGCTTATGTGAGGCACAGACCGGTTGGTGCAGTACCACTTACATGGCATGAGTTCTCCGTTCTCTTTTTGAAGAAGTTTTTGTCCCAGTCTCGTAGAGAGGAGATACACAAACAATTTGAGCAGTTACGTCACGATGGCATATTCGTGATGCAGTACGAGATGAGATTTTTTGAGTTGGCTAGTCACACAGATTAGTTGGTTCCCACTGATAGGGAGAGGATTTGGAGTTTCATTGATGGCCTCACATATCAGTTGCGATTGGTTTTAACTAGGGAGAGGGTATCTGGTACCACTTTTGACGAGGTGGTTGACATTGCTCGACAGATAGAGGTGGTTCGTATCCAGGAGCGTGGTGAAAGGGAGGCTAAGAGGCCTCGAGGTTCAGGCGGTTTTGGTGGGGTACCTTCTGGAGGGCAGTTCTACCACAACAAGGGTCGTCCAGTTCACCGTGGTGCATCATCCAGCCATGGTTCATACAGTTCTTATCAGACTCAGTCATCTCTCAGTGCACTTCCAGCCCCGAGTATGCCCCGTGCACCATCAGTTCAGGGATCATATGTACCTTGTCCTTCTGGTAGTTATTCTGGTTCCCGAGGTCCGCCTCAGAACTCCCACCATTCTTCGAGATAGAGTGCTATGAGTGTGGAGAGTTGGGTCATGTGAGGAAATATTGTCGCCGCCATACGCAAGGTCCAATTCAACAGAGGAGTCAGGCTACTACTTTTGCACTAGTTGCTCCACCACCCGCCCAACCATCTCGGGGTGGGGCTCAGTCAGCTAGGGGTCGCCCAAGAGGGGAAGGCCGATCCTATGACGGTCAAGGCGATTATATGCTTTTCCTGCCAGACCTGATATTGTTGCTTCAGATGCAGTGATAACAAGTACTGTCTCAGTGTGCCACAGGGAGGCAACTATATTATTAGACCCTAGTTCCACATATTCGTATGTTTCATCATATATTCTTCATTATATGGATATGTCCCGTGAGTCCTTAGTTTCACCTGTTTATGTATCTACGCCGATGTGCGATACTGTAATTCTGGACCGTGTGTATCAATGGTGTGTGGAAATTATTGGGGGACTAGAGACCAGAGTTGATCTTTCATTGCTTAGTATGGTCAATTTAGATGTTATCTTGGGTATGGTGAGTTATAAGATGTTTTGTTATATGGCTTTGAGTCAAGTGGGGGAGTCTACTATCTATGATTTGATTGCACGATTTTGTACGATATTGGTTTTTGGGCCTAGGCATACTTGTTGATTAGTTATGACTTGCAGAGGTTGATATCGGGGATAACTTGAGTAAGAAAATTTCTTGAATGCGGGTTATATTACAATTTATGAAAAATCATGAAATGATCAAATTGTTATTTTGAAGAATGTAGTGCGCACGAAGTATGAATTTGATTGGTGGTATTAAGGCAGGGTTCCTTCTTTGGTGGCCGTTGTGATAATGGGACTTGTGTCTTTCGGCCTTTTTGGGTAGTTAATATCTCTGCGTTAACTTGCCGATTTGAGTAGTGATAGCACACATTGCACCTACCTACTCCATGGCGTGTTATTTGTACCAATCCAGGAGCATGAGAATCATAATTCATTTATCATATACATGTGTACTTATTTGATCGCTCTTGTATGATATGCTTGGACTGGAGGCCTGTGACCATGCCAGGCGGATTATATTATTGGTACGTGAGTCGTCCATGCGGATCCATATAGTGATATTATTGACACGTGAGTTGTACGTGCGGGTCCGAACATTTATACTATAGCACGTGAGTTGTCCGTGCGGGTGATGATAATGTTAGCTCTAGAAGAGCTGGTTACTCTTATTAAATTCGGGTGTATTGGTTATACTATATATAATGAGATTATAGCATTGCAGTTGTGGTGGTGCTTCTTGAACTTGCAATACGGTTCTCTACTTTGAGGCATCTTCCATTTTGAGTACAAGGTTGCGCAGTTGTGGCTTGAGTTGTATTGGTGTGGCATGTCAGTGGGATAGTTATGTTTAATAATATATGGTCATTGGACCCAGAATGGGTACTATAAGATTTTATTACCACTACAAAAAAAACCGGCTTTAGCGACGGACGAATTCCATAACTAAATAGTATATTTCCGTCGCTAAACTTGTTTAGCGACAGATTTGTGTCCGTCGCTAATTGGCTCATAGCTAACCCTTTACTAATGAAAAAATTGAATCCGTTGGTAAGTTAGCGACGAATTAGCTACGGTTTGTATCTGTTTCTACTCTTAGCGACAACACATATCCATCGTAAAATTCATCAATTTTGTCGCCAAATCGACAAGTCATTTCGTCGTCGGATTTATTGACAACGAATATTTTCTGCTGCTAATCCGTCGCTAATATTATTAAGACATATTTTTCTTTCTTTTGGCAATGAAATTCTTTTGTCGCAAATCTGTCGCATCCTGTTATTCTAGATTAGTTATAGCTACGAAGAAAATTCGTCGCAAATTATATGTTTCTTATTTTATTTAATAAAATACATATTGTTCAAGCATATATAAGATACTCTTAATAATAACTGAAATTCATAGAAATTAATATTCTTCAAGATCCAAAATAGATACCAAAATGCAAATGTATAGTTAAGATTAAAACATTTACAATACTAAAATAAAGTTCAAATAAAATAGTTAATTACTGAGAGACTGGAGAGTGAAGGTCATCATCAGAAAGCGATGCATGAACCTTGTTAATACTAAAACATCTACAATACCAAAATAAATTTCAAATAAAAATAGTTAACTACTGAGAGACTGGAGAGTGGAGGTCATCATTAGAAAGCGATGCATGAACCTCATTAATATTAGTAGTGGGAGGAGGAACTGGAGGTGCCATAGCTGATGGGTGATCGGTATGATTATCTTGCACATGTGATGGTGAAGCTATCAATCCTCTTACTTGATCAGCCAACACAGGAAGCATGTGATCAGTCAGTACAGAAACCATATGATCAGTTAATGCAGGAATCAATCGCATGACTAACTCATCCAAATTCGCCATCGGTGTTGACTGAGCATTCAGAGGTGCTGATGATGAAGCATCATCAGATCTAGAAGACGCTTGAGATCCAAGACCATATATTCTTCTCTTCTTTTTCCCTCCCGCGACTTGATAAAATGCTTAAGATTGATCAATATCAGATTGAGTTTGTGTTTGTTGCTGTAATATTTACTGATAATTTTTAGGTAAATTCCATAATAATTAGTGAAATTCATTAATGATGAAGATGAACATTAGGGGAAAAGAAACGATAAAAGCATAAATAAGTTAACTGTTAAATTCTTCATTCAAACAAAATTTAGCAAAAATCATCTTTAGGACTGAAATAGGTGCTAAACAAGTAGTTCAAGTAGGACGTTAATGTCACATACAAAGTCAGTAAAATTATAGGATTTTGGACTTACATGTACAAGTCAGGATCGCTTACTAACAAAAGATTTTTCATCATGACCATGTGTATGGACGTGCAAGTGTAGCTCACTTGGTGTTGGATCTCGACCCTTTTCAATAGCCTATACAAAAAACAAAGAACTTAATTTCCTTTGATAAGGTGAAACAGTTTACTAATGGAGGTACCAAGAAGGTATACAACAGTACACATTTATTGAATTACAGGTAGGTTCTTGGTTTACCATTTGATAAGTGTAGCTGCAAAATCCAGTTTAGTTTTGTGCTTCCTATTTTATATTTGGACTTTTTGATTGAACTCAGCTTATGTTATGTGTAGGAATCAACTATTGGTGCAACATTTTTCTCGCAAACAGTAGCAGTAAATGATGCTACTATAAAATTTGAAATATGGGACACAACAGGCCAAGAGAGATACCACAGTCTTGCTCCAATTTATTACAGAGGAGGTGCAGCTGCTATAATTGTTTATGATATCACAAATCAAGTAACTTTCTCACCTGATTTCAACTATTCACTATAATTACTCGATATTGCTCTGAAAATATTTGCTAGCATGTGAACTTGTTAACTTAGTTTCTCAATTCTTTATTTATAGGCATCATTTGATAGAGCAAAAAAGTGGGTTCAGGAGCTTCAGGTGAAAAAGCAGGTTCAGCTGAAAAACTAAAGATGCTTCGTGTTATTTGCATACATCACAAATATAACAAAGCCAATCTATCATAGAGCAACAAAACTTAGCAAATATTACTACTTACTAATAGTAAGTTACTGCTCCTCCGTTCCACTCAACCTATTAAGAAGCTGAAATATGTGTACTGAATTCTAGTGATTACCCCTTACGAAGAATATACTTACAAGTATCTTGCGATGTTCCCTAATGGTGACAGAGCCGCCCGTGTGAGTCCCAATGGAGACGGTAGTCCCACCGCCACAACGATATTTTGCATTTATTTTTGATTTTTTGACACACTTAGGATCCTTCCATAGTTCCATTCAATTGTCCCACACATCTTTTGGAGCAAAATCTAGTTGAACTATATCCTTATCTTTTTTTATTTTGCATATAAAATCACAGTACCTTCTCGCTGCCTTACTTCACCGTAGGCGCTTCACTTCTCTATCAATCAAAGAATCCCAATAGAATGCCTTCTGAAATAATTTTGTAAAGTAGTAACATTAGTATACTATCAGATTACCACCAGAAGACAACTCATTAGTAAGGCATCTTTCCCCTTGATATATCCAAACAAAATAATTCTCAACAAATCCAAACTGCAAAAGGTGTAATCTAACGGTTTCAACATCCATGTATTTAATGTTGTGACATTTTTTACAAGGACATTTAACATTGTCACCACTCATGCTATTTCTTTGAGAACATGCAAACTGGAGAAATTTATCCACGCCGGATATGAAACAAAAATTAATACCCCTCGTCCATCCAATCTCTCATACATCCAACCACGTCTAGATTCTCCATTTTTCTATTTAATGTTGAAATTAAAAAGACAAGTAGATATTTTTTTTTTTTGTAAGTAATAACACAAGAATAAAGTAAAGAGAAGATATACTTAACCTTACCAAACACCCAGAACTGCCTTTTTATGCACGAAGGAAAGAAACCAAATACATGATAGCAAAAAAACCCAAGTAGTTACTTTTATTTTATAAGCCATAAATTATTAAAGAAAAAGAATATCACAGATACATCATGAAGCTAATGTAATATTAAATAGATCACAAACAATCAGAATATCACAAATACATCCCTAGTAGTCACTATATATAAACAATCTCAAATACATCATAACATCACAAATACATCAGAAAGCTAATGTAATCTATGCGAATATTTTTAGATAACTAAAACTTATCTCGCATCCCTTGAAGTCACTATATGTAAGATTAACCATTTGTGAAAAAGCTAAAATTCTAAATAACATTGACATTTCATTTTAAGAAAGCGCTAATAAGAACAAAAAAAGAAGGGAGAGAGAGAAAGAGAGAGAGAGCGACAATAAAATATATGTCAACAAAATAAATTAAGATATATTTATAATTTAATAGAAATATACTAATACCTTAACTAATCCATGAGGAATCTTTGAGATTGTTTCGTTCCTTTTCCTGAAATGAAGCTGAACAAATATAAATTTAGTCAGATGCATGCAAAGCAAATACCACATAGATTATTTTGCAATATGTAGAACCACAAAGGTACTAATAAATTTATTACAGAGATTATATTCATGTTTCTAGCTAGTTTCAGAAGACAAAATCAGGTATTGATGCAAAAATCTACACAACTCATATGTCAAGAAAATAGGAAAGAATGACAATCACGATCATGAAAAGGCTACGTATGAAGGCAAATCTGCTGAGAAATAACAAGGTGATTTAAGGACTTTATTGGATGAAAAGAAGAAGGCTGATATGGTGTCGTCTACTATTAACGGTGGTGATCATATGACTGAGAAGATGAAAGTAGGAGGAACGGGCTGGCAATCATCAAAACTCAATGCCACAATTGTTTGAGTTGCTGAAGTTCGAGTGGAGCATGAGGTTTCTTAGAGTACACCAGCTGATTGGGTTGCTGTTACATGTGTTAAGGAAGCTGTTAAAAATGTGCCTAATGTAATTGTAGTTCAAATTGAAACTGGACAAATTATTGAAAAGAAAACAGCTGGTGAAAATATTGTGTAGAGGAGTACGGATCAACGAAAAACTTATGATAAATCTAAAGCTCCTAGGGATATTCCTATAGCTACTAATTTGAGGAGCAGGTGAATGCTACTAATGTTGTTTGCCTGCTTGGGATGTCGATCAATTAATTACACTTAAAAAAATGGATGTTGAAGCTGTCAATCAGGCAACCATAGGGATATAGAAGCAAACGTGCATGCTAGAAATCTGTTGCAACAGGAAAAGAAAAAAACTGGACATGAAAGTGTTCAAGTGGCTGAACATTCTAGTAGCAATTCGGCTAGGAAGTGTCACGATCCAAAATCCCACCACAGACGTCATGATGGCATCTAGTCTCTAAGACTAGGTAAGTCGATTTCAACTACCTTTTGACGCCATTTTCTTTTTGAATTAAATAAATAATCAAAACTGACAGCGAAACAAATATGAATATACAACCTCCCAAGACTGGTAGTACTGAGTCACGAACTCTAACAGAATACATAGAATGATCACGAGGACCGAATATACAATACTGTTTGATTACAAGTTAACAGTGCAATGAAATGAAAAGACTCCAAGGGACTGCGACGACCAAGCAGCTCTACCTTGAATCCTTACGATTCCGCTTTAACTCTGCTCAAGTCCTTTATCTTCAATACCTGGCTCTGCACAAAATGTGCAGAAGTGTAAAGTGAGCACACCACAACGGTGCCCAGTAAGTATCAAAACTAACCTCAATAGAGTAGAGACGAGGTACAGTCAAGACACTCACTAGTCTAATAACCTGTGCAATATGATATACAAAATAATAGGAAACAAATAATAATAAAGGCATGATAAAACAACCAGTGATATGCACAACAGATAACAAGAATACCATTAATATAACTCAACAATTAATAAACACAATTATATCCAATTAAATCAAGCCCTTCAAATAAATGTCTTTTACATAGTTCTTCCAGGTAACTCTCTTTCAAATATAATTTTCTCAAATAATTATTTTTCAAATATAATTCTTTCAATAAATCTTTTCAAATACAATTTCCTCAAATAAATATCTTTAATATAATTCTTTCAATTAAAAGGTCAACATGTGACACCTCATTTCATAATCATCAAAATACGAGTCTAAGCCTATTTTTGATTTTTCGTAAACACGGATCTCAACCCATTTTCATATTTCCACGACACCTCGTGCCCATAATTAAATCATCGTATTTTCCCGGCACCTCGTTCTCTCATTTCATATTACAACTGCACGGACAATTCACGTGCCAAATATCATTATCATTTCATCATAGCGCCTCGTTTCCACATTTTATATCACAACTGCACGGATAATTCACGTGGCAATATCCCCATTTCATATCACAATTCACGGCACCTTGTTCTCACATTTCCTTTTATAAACCGCCTGGCAATAGCCACAGGCTCCCAATTTCAACATAAATCAGATTATTATCAATTTACTAATAACAAGACAAGTTGCACAAGGTTTACAAATAACACAAGAAAATCACAACATCACATGAAAATTATCAACACCACAACCCCACATCATCACATATCATCCCTGAAAATAGCCACCTTTATCGCTCCTATTGCCACCCTTATCGCTCCTATTATCACCCTTATTGCTCCGCCCAGACAATATCAATAGCCACCCTTATCGCTCATATTGCCACCCTTATCGCTCCTTTCTTCTTCGCGTTGGCTGGTCTGCGTTCGCGAAGGCTTGCCCTGCTCCTTCTTCGCGTTCGCGTCCACAGCTTCCCGTTCGCAAAGGACAAACCATCAGACCCTCAAATTTCTCTTCGTGAACACGGGACTCCCTTCGCGTTCGCGAGGAAGGAAACCAGACTTCAACAACATCAGTCCAAACAACTCCAATTTGGTCTGAAACACACTCGAGCCCCTCGGGACCTCAACCAAACATAACATGAAGCCCCAAAACATCATACGAAGTTAGTCGAATTCTCAAATCACCTCAAACAATATCAAAACGACAAATCGCACCCCAAAGCAAAATCTATGAACTTTGAACTTTCAATTTCTATAACTTGTGCCGAAACACATCAAATCAATCAGGAATGACTTCAACTTTTGTACACAAGTCATAATTAACATTATAGACCTACTCCAACTTCCGGAATCCGATTCCGACACCGATATCAAAAGTCCACTTCGGTATAATTTTTCAAAAATTCGACTTTTGCCATTTCAAGCCTAAATTGGTTATAGACCTCAGATTCACAGTCCGGACACGCTCCTAAGTCCAAAGTCACTCAACGGAGCTAACGGAACCGACGAAACTCCATTCCAGAGTAGTCTTCACACAGTTCCGACTACGGTCAAAATCTTAAGACTTAAGCTTCCATCTTAGGGACTAAGTATCCCAAATCTCTCTGAATCATCCGTAAATCAAACTCGACCACAAATATGGGTCATAATACATATTGCGAGGCTTCTCGAGACCTTAAGTCACTGAACGGGGAGTTAATTCTTAAAATGACAAGTCGGATCGTTACATTCTCCACCTCTTAAACAAACGTTCGTCCTCGAACGTTCTAAGAATTATTTTGAGGTTACCGAATTGATAATTTTACTTTTAGACATAAACTCATGGTTGATTCTACGTTACCACATTTGAGATAAGTTCGACAACATCATCTCACTTGAGATTATTTCTTTTATCCATATTTGTAAACTTTAAGATCAACTTCTTACACTCCAAACATTTTCAAAAAATTCGATTTTTCATTAACGCACGGTATTAGTCTCAACTGGCTGTAGCAACTCGTGCCTACACACATCAACTTTCTTGATAGTATTAAAGTACTTCAAAATTTTTCTGGGATGCTTCATTCTCCCCTGCTTAGGATTATTCGTCTTTAAACACATAACATAATTTGTCTCTTCTTTTGCAATTCTCAATCCTTCAAATTTTACGAACTCCCAAATTTTTCAGAAATTTCGGCAGAATTTCCCCAGTAATTGGGCCTATCCACCTGCCAGAGTAACACTCAAACAAATCCTAACAACATATCCACAACCCAACAAAATACCACAGGGTATATATCAATAACATTAATCTCATATTAACCATCACCTCGTTTAGAATTTTCACAACACTAACAACAGAATGTGAGGCATGAAGACCTCATGATTACTTACTCTGATTAATGAGTCACATTTAATGCCACCTGGGCACTCACCTAATAGGCTAAAACTCAATATTTACAGCACAAAAATGGATGAATATGAACAGAAAATATACAAGCATTATCAAATAAGCCTAACAAGCATGACTCTTTATTAATATTATTGCACAAATTAAATTTCACAAGGGAGAATTTTAAACTCATAAACATTTCACCACAAGGACCTCGTCCTTATATAACTTTCATCGCGGCTTGCAGACCGGTTAAAATATTTCACATCATATATAAATTTCGAGGATCTCGTCCTCAACTCCGAATCACAAGTATTTTGCACATTGTGCCAACTAAAATTTTCAATTTTCTTTCTTTCCTCTTTTCAATCTATTTCATAAATAATTTTCACAACATATAATGAACCCTCCTACCGATAGGGCATATAATTCATAAAAGAAATTTGGAATCAATTACTCGCATTAAATCCACTACCCGCCTGTCCTACACCTCTTAGGCGCCCACTACCCGCCTGTCCTCCACCTCTAGCTGACCGTGCTCGTGGAGTATCAACTGGAATAAAGCTTGTAGTTGGAGTGTTCTGATGAAATCCACCCCTCCCAAGTCTGGGACAATCTCTCATGATATGCCTAGTATCACCACACTCATAACAACCCCTCTGAGGTCGCGGCTGCTCGTACTGAATCTGTGCCAAATAACTGGAATAACCACTGTAAGAATCTCGTGTCGGTGGTGCACAATAAACTGGAGCACCCCGAGTAATCTGATGTGCGGACTGAGCTGACCGGCTGCTCGAGTCTCCGCTATAATGTGTTCTAGCGGAAGAGTAAAATACACTGAACCCTCTAGATCGTCGAGACCTTTTGGCCTCCTTAGACCCCCTTTCCTCGCCTAAAAGACCCTTAATCTTCCTTGCAATTACCACTACTTGTTGAAATGGAGCATCAGTTTACAACTCTTGAGCCATACATATTTTAATATCATAATCGAGCCCCTCAATGAATCTGCATAGCCGTTATCTGATTGTCGAAACTAAGATAGGTGCATGACGGGCTAACTCACTGAACCTGATAGCATATTCTGACACTGTCATAGTACCCTGATGCAACCGTTCAAACTTTGTGCGCCACGCATCTATGAGAATCTGGGGAACAAGCGCTTTCAAGAACATTTCCGAAAATTGAGCCCAAGTTGGTGGTGTGGCATCGGCTGGTCTACCTTCTTCATATATTTTCCACCACCGATACGCTGCGTCTGACAGTTGAAATGTAGTAAAGGCAACTCCGCTCACCTCCACAATACCCATGGTGCGGCGAATATGATGACAATTTTCTAGAAATTCTTGGGCATCCTCTGTAGTTGTGCCACTGAAAGTAGGTGGACTATACCTCTTAAACCTTTCAAGTCTCTTTTGTTCTTCTTCTGATTCCTCGGTCCTGACCTCAGGTCGAACCGGAATAACAGGTTATACCGGTACTACACTCGGAACCTGATCAACGAGAACCTGTTGCTCTGGAGTTGTGGTAGGAGTCTGAGCAACTACCCCAATCTGCAGAATGTTTGGTGTAACAGAGATCAATCCCGCCTGAATTAATATACCAAACATACTCGGGAACTGTACTAAAGTCTCCTGAAGTCCGGGGATAACATGTTCTTCTGGTACCTGTGCCCCAACTGGAGCTACTAGTGGCTCCTCAACTGTTGTTCTGACAGGTGCTCTATGTGTCATTTCTCGATCTCTACCTCGGCCTTTACCTCGACCCCGACCTCTTGCAGCCCTAGCAGTATGTGCAGATGCCTGCTCAGCTAACGCAGTAGCATGTGTCCTCACCATATGTGAGATAATGGAGATACAAATGTTCAAATTCAACAAATTCCGCATGAAAGGAATGAAAGAAATGGAAATTTTCTAACAGTTCTGTAGCCTCTCGAAGATAAGTACAAACGTCTCTGTACCGATCCACAAGACTCTACTAGACTCGTTCATGACTCGCAGAACCAATGAACCTAGAACTCTCATACCAACTTGTCACGACCAAAAATCCCACCATAGGCGTCGTGATGGCACCTAGTCTCTAAATCTAGGTAAGCCGATTTCAACTACCTTTTGAAGCCATTTTGTTTTTTGAATTAAATAAATAATCAAAACTGAAACGGAACAAATATGAATATACAACCTCCCAAGACTGATAATACTGAGTCACGAACTCTAACTGAATACATATGATCACAAGGACCGAATATACAATACTGTTTGATTATAAGTTTACAGTAAAATAAAATGAAAAGACTCACAAGGGACTGCGACGACCAAGCAGCTCTACCTTGAATCTTTATGATCCCACTTTAACTCTGCTCAAGTCCGTTATCTTCAATAACTGGCTCTGCACAAAATGTGCAGAAGTATAGAGTGAGGACACCACAGCGGTGCCCAGTAAGTATCAAAACTAACCTCAATGGAGTAGAGACGAGGTACAGTCAAGACAATCACTAGTCTAATAACCCGTGCAATATGATATACAAAATAATAGAAAACAAATAATAATAAAAACATGATAAAACAACCAGTGATATGCACAACAAATGTTGCGACCAAACACACTCACGCAAGTATACGTGATCGTCAAGTAATAAAGTAGTGAATAAAGTATCGTTCCCACGAAGACTTATGATTAACTTTTGACTAATTCAACTCAAATAGCTTATTGATTCAAGCAATTTCTTATAAAATAGATAATTGTCTAATTTACTACCTAAAGATTATCAAGTAATGAACTACTAGAAATCAACATAACACTTATATAATTTTAAATAACAATCAATGGGAGATAATATTCTAGGGTCACGGGTTATCTAGCAATCATGTTGCATTCTTAGCTTAAAATAACTAATTGATTTATCTGGATTGTTGGTTGACAGGGTTGATATTACTCATAAGAATCTGTCGAGCCCTTACTCGCCTATTCAAGCTAACTTAATACCTATATGTCTATGGAATTAAGATTAATAAGAACGCTTTTAGAATTCCTGTATTGCAACCGAGCAAGGCAATTAGGTATATGTCTATCCCAATTGCAAATCCTTTCCCTGATGCCCGGGTTTAAGAACTTACTCTATTTAATTCTATATGCAATCTAGAGTTCCCACTTTCGAGTTCAACTCTAGATTCATAGATAGTATTTCACTGTTAGCTACTCAGCAAAATAATTAAAAACAGAATTAAATAAACAACCCCATATGATAAAATCAACTTCGTCAAATTAAACTCCAAACATCAACATTCATGTATACCCATGACCCTAGAACAATAAGTTTCTTAGCCACTCATGTTCATACAATCATCAAAAATAATGTTTTCAAACATAAAATCAATGAATACTAGGAAAGGGATGGAAGAATTGATCAAATCCTTGCTTTCGAGTGTTTTGCGCCTCCCCCTTCTCTCTAAATCACGTCCTCCTTTTAAAAATAGGTTTAGGTTGGCTTTTATATGAGTTGGGGCGTCTAGGGGTCGAAATAACCGAGTCCTAGTCGAAAAAGGAAACATCCCGTGCGCTCAAACTTTTTGGTCTCTGTAAAGTGTGCCACAGCCAGCGCCCCACGCTGGCTGTGGCCCTCAAATTTCCATTTTTGCGATTTTGTCCCGATTTCGCTCCAATTCGCGCCCTTCAAATTGCATCCGAATGATTCCTACACATAGAAATACCAACATTTAGCACAAATAATCATATTAAACATCCCAAATCGTCGAGACATTAGCAAAATGTGAGGCGATATATATCAAAATATGCATATATTAAGCCGATTATCAACACCCCACACTTAGACTCTTGTTCGTCCTCGAGCAATGGAACTATATTAGCACCCCCAAAACGTACTTAGCACTATGGAAGAGTACATCACAATTAATTCAATCAACCAACCTCTTGACTATGATCAATGTCGGCAATTAGGCATGGACACACAAATTTCACATTCCTCCCGTTTTTAAATAGCCCAAGTATACTCAATGTTTTTCAACCAACTCAATCAACTCAAGCAACCTCTCCACAACCACCTTACCTCAAGAGACGACTCGTTACCACTAAGCATCCTCAACTCACGCACTCACCCAACACAAGAAAGTGTACAATATCACCAATCCGTCATGAGATCAAGTGCCCTCACCACAAGCAAAAGAGTGAATATCAAAGTAGTCCACAAATTTAAATATGTCATTGAACATAAATTAAGGACATCACACAATTGAACAACATTCACTCACTCTCACAAAGAATTCATGTGCATCCCGTGGTCGTACCATAAGCTTGCCCGTAGTGTACATCTCTACTAATCTAAGCTAGCTAAATCTAGGATCAATTAGGACTTTAAGGTTGTAATGTAGGCTAAGGGATGGGTAGGATACATTTAGGAATAGTGACTAACCCTCCTAAGCACTTTAATACACTACACTCACAATTCAAGCGCAATATCTTCTCAACCCATTCATTTGTCATACACCATAACTAACACAACCCTCTTTTACATCAAGCACCTCTATGGATTCACTAGCACAAGTGAGAAAGATTAGGAGATGTGTATCTTTCTACATTATTTGAACTTTTGTTTGCTTTTTTCTTGTGAAAATTTTCCTCTCAATTTTGTTTTTCACACGCTCCATACATTGAAGTTCATAGGCTAGTGACCTTTATTCACAAATTTAGTGCACCTTAATGGCCCTTCCATTGTTCCACTGAAAAATCACTTCCTAATCTCTCACCTTACGTCTTTTAGTGACTAAGTGCCTTAGGAGGTAAAGGTTCAACAATCTCAAATTAAGAATAACTAGGAGTACAGCTTGTAATGTGGTTGCCAAGGAAACGGTCTATAGGCTCAAAGGGGCTAGCAATGGGAAACTTTTATTTGTCAGTCACAAGCACCTTTATGGTGAAGCAAGAAACGCCTATGTCATCTCCTAGACTAGCACAACTTAATGCTTTCGCGTTGATTAACACACGGGGCAAGTTCTAGACTACACAGGGTAGCACAGAATACCAACAATCCTTACACACACATGGCACTTTACTCACTCAAGACGGTTATGTATGACTCTCAGGTCAAGCAAGCATATCAAGTTGAGAATTCTTTAAGCAACACTACACTGGTGGCATACAAGTCAATCAACTGAGAAAAAGGCGTCAAAGAGTAGGCTACTTAATTTACTTGGGCATTACAATTCAAATCATATATGCAGGAAGACAGAGCGCATGCCCTAACTTAACTTGCCAACACCAAACATGTCAACAACAGGTACCTCAGAGCAATCTCAGTTTTCTCCCTTATCCTACTCCTAAAAAAATAGAACAAAACACCCGGTTCGAGCTACACCCTTGAAAAGAACCGGCGTCCAAAGAAAAACCAAGGGATACTACCTAACTATCAAAAATAAAACAAAAGAAAATCTTTTTGGTATTTTTAATCAGACTTTGATCCCTCAAGAAAATTGTCCAATAGATCCATCGTCGGGAAAAGTCCCAATTTATTTTTTTATTTATTTTTGATAATCTAGCTAATTAGACTATGTTAGTCTTAAACTAAGCTAAAAGGTGATAAAAGAGAGAAAAAAAAATTAATAACCCTAAAAATTATATACAATTCAAGGAGTATTTCCTCCACCCCACACTTAAACAATGCATAGTCCCCGATGCTTAATAAATTCAAAAATAAGGTAAGGTGGAAAGAGAGAACTCCCTGTTAGTCGGAGTCTTGCCTCATCAGGATGCCGACTAGCTACGGCAATGTGCTCATCATCATCTCCAAAGGGTACCAAAGCCATTGATCCCATAACTTCATCATCATCCGCATCCTCATTATCAGATTCTTCGTCAGTGTTTTCATCCTCAGATGGATGAACGGGACTGCCTGGTGCTATGCCCAACATCTCCTTGGAAGAACTGGAGAGATCACTTCGCAATTGCATGCGCTCATCGTCTGACACCCCAAGTTTGCTCATAATAACATTGAGGGATTTATAAAGCTACCTGTTGAAATTTTCGTCCCTCTCATTCCTAGCAGCTTGGGTGAACTTGGATGTGGGTTCTAGCATGGATGTGATGTCTAACAATGCTGTGGGTGCCTCAACTACCTCATCATACCCAGGGTACTCTGGTACCCCACGAGAAAGCATGTATTGTGTTAAGGTGTTGCAAAAAACAAAAACCTTTTTATCCGTCCTCCAAAACGGGTGCGGGTCATCTCCCCAAGCATGAGCTCACCCACATTTATGGGGCGCCC
>AWOL01S0023452.1:1185-16557 GCA_000715115.1 Nicotiana otophora | reverse complement strand
GTAAGTGAAGTTGCCTCAGCCAGACTATCCAACTCATATGCCCGCCACCACTGGTAGGCTGCTGCTCCTCTAAACTTGAATGCCGTGAAAGAAACCCCATTGGAATCCACAATACACATAGTACGAAGGATACAGTGACATTCCTCTAGAAAACCCTGAGCATCCTCTGAAGCTAAACCGCTGAAAGTGGGAGGGTGGTACTTCTTATACCTCTCGAGCCTGAGCTGCTCCCCCTCTGAAACTGCTGTCCTAGTCTCAGGCCGAACTGGGACAACTGGCTACACTGGTATAACCTCTGGGGCATGGTCAACTTGGGCCCGTGGCTCTGGAGTATGGGCGGTGGGAATCTGCACTCCTCCCCCAGCTTGAGATGTGGCAAGAGCAAGTGGAATTAATCCTGCCTGAGCTAAAGTGCCAAACATGCTCAGAAACTGGGCAAGAGTCTCCTGAAGTGCAGGAGTAGTAACAAGCGTCTCAGGTGCCTGCTCTCTAACTGGAGCTACTGGTGGCTCTGGTGCAGCAGCTCGCGCAGGTGCTCTGGCTGCACCACGTGGTCTTCCTCGGCCTCTGACTCAGCCTCTGCCCTGTCCCTGGCCTCTTAAATCTCTAACAGGGGTCGCGGGTGTCTGATCATCAGATCCAGCTATGCGTGTCCTCACCATCTGTGAGAGAATAGAAAGACAGTTGTTTAGAACTTTGCAATCAACAAAGGCGCATGATAAGGAATCAAAGAAGTGAATATTTCCTAACAGTTTCATAGCCTCTCGAAGATAAGTACAGACGTCTCCGTACCGATCCGCAAGACTCTACTAAACCTGCTTGTGACTCATGACACCTATGAACCTAGTGCTCTGATACCAACTTTTCACGACCCCAAATTCCCTCCGTAGGAGGTCATGATGGCACCTAGTCTCTAAGACTAGGTAAGCCTATCAATGCGGAACAATCATAAATATTTGAAATAAATAAACTGCAATTCAAATAATTATAACTCCCAAAACCAGGTAGAAATAAGTCACAAGCTTCTAAAGAATTTATTCTCAATGTCTCTATGTATCAAGGTCTAAAGAAAAATAAGGAAGCAACATAAAAATGATAGAAGGGGACTCCGGAGTCTGCGAACGCTGGCAGATATACTTCGAAGTCTCCGTGTGCAGGTAACTCACTGACGTCTAGACTGGTAAGATGTATCTGGATCTACACAAAAAGATGTGCAAAAGCGTAGTATGAGTACACCACAGCGGTATCCAGTAAGTGGCAAGCCTAACCTCGGTAGAGTAGTGACGAGGTCAGGTGAGGCCCTACTGGAATATAATAATGGCATGGTAAAATGTTTAACAATATAGTAAAATAAAATGACATTGGAAATGAATCAAGTAGTGTGTCACCATTTAATTAAGCAAAATAATGGCAAATAATATCTCGTGGAAACAAAACCGAATTTCCTTTCAACTTTAAGAAAATCATAACAAATAATCAAGGCAACTGCGGCCATAAATCCATATCAACAAGGGCACTCTCGAGGTACCGCCTCGTAGTTCCAAATCATAAACAAAATTCACAATATCTCATTTCCGTATCTCACCGCGGAAGCCTTCACAATTTATTTGAAAGAATACATTTTTTCCGAAATAGCATCCCGCATTTTAGCCATCCTTATCACACTGCATGACTTCTAGTAGTTCCCCGTATCAAGCCACCCTTATCTCACCGCATGCGTTTCAATACCAGGACCTTATACCACCACATGCGTATCAATATCACAATATATCACAATTTGTACCTCAAGTGCTCAAATAATGTAACTTATCAAAATAATTTAACAACAATATTTTTCCACAATAAAGAGTTCACGGCTCCATCACAATGAGTACAAAAAAATCGTATAAAATATTCAAGAATAAATAATTTAGGAAAATAATATTTCAAAACCTTTAATACGTTGCTTCAATATCAAATTTAAAATGTCAAATACTTCATATTAATAATGTTTAATTTAAAGAAAATCACTCTTCAAATAATGCACAGAATAAAAGAAACCAAGTTTCAACTAAACAGGTATAACAATTAGCAGAAAAAGGTCAAACAAATTTAAGGTATATATCTCAGATCAATGATGAAGAATATAACAAGATAAAATAATTGAATAAATGTGCAACAATGATGTACACAATTTAAAAATATAATCTTTCACATTTAGCCCGTGTACACACTCGTCACCTCATGTACACGACTTTCAACACATTTCAATAATCACTTTAATATCAATTCTAGGGAAAACTTCCCCCACACAAGGTTAGTCAAGTCACTTACCTCGACTTGCTCCAATTTAACCAAGTAGTATGCTTTTTCCTCGATTTTCCGATTCCGATCGACTCGTATCTAGTCATAATTAATTCGATACAGTCAACAAAAATTATAGAATCAATTCCATAAGAAAATACTATATGTTTCAATAAAATCCGAAATTAACTCAAAAATGGCATGTGGGGCCCACGTCTCGGAATCCGGCGAAAGTTATGAAATATGAACGCCCATTCAACTACGAGTCCAACCATACTATTTTTACAAAAATCCGACATCAACTTGACCTCAAAATCTCAAATTCTCATTTTGAAATCCCTAGGCCTAAATCTTCTAATTTCACCTCAAAAACATGTAATCTATTCGAAATATTCAATGATAATCCAATATAATTGACTAACAATGATATCATGTGACTTACCTCAAGTTTCCCCGTGAATTCTCTCTGAAAAATTGCCCAAAACCGTGTTGAAAATGTCCAAATGACAAAAATATCGGAACCGCTCTGTTTTTGTAATCTGGTCAGTGCTTTCGCATCTGCGGCAACTTGGCCGCTTTTGCGCCAACCGCATGTGCGGAAAAAAGTCCCGCATCTACGCCTTTGCCCGCATCTGCACACCTGCAACCATTGCCCCATAGTCCATTTGCGCATCTGCGCTTGCCAGGCTCGCTTCTGCGAGCTCGCACCTGCGATAGAATTTCCGTAGGTGCGAATGCAGCAGAGGGCAGAAACTTCAGCTATTTCTTCTAAGTCCGAATTTGATCCGTTAACCATCCGAAACTCATCCGAGGCCCCCGGGACCTCAACCAAATATACCAACAAGTCCTAAAATATCATACGAACTTAGTCGAGCCTTCAAATCACATCCAACAACACTAAAATACAATTCACACATAGATTCAAGCCTAATGAACTTTAACATTTCTAATTTCTACAAATGACTCCGGAACCTATACCTCGAATTTTGCGCACAAGTCATAAATGACATAATGGAGGTACTCAAATTTTCAGAATCGAATTTCGACCCCGATATCAAAAAGTTAACCCCTCGGTCAAACTTCCCAAAAATTCAACTTTCGGCATTTCAAGCCTAATTCCACTACGGACTTCCAAATAAAATTTCGATTATGCTCCTAAGTCCAAAATCACCATGCGAAGCTGTTGGAATCATCAAAATTCTATTCCGGGGTTGTTTGTACATAATTCGACATCCGGTCACTATTTGAATTAAAACTTTTACGTTTTCTTTAAATTCTATATCTCGAGCTAGGGACCTCGAAATTTGATTTCGGGCATACGCCCAAGTCCCAAATCACGATACGAACCTACCGAAACTGTCAAAATACTGATCCGAGCCCGTTTGCTAAAAATGTTGACTAAGGTCAACTCAGTTGAGTTTTAAAGCTCTAATTCACATTTTAATTCATTTTTCGCATAAAAACTTTTCAAAAAATTTTACGGACTGCGCACGTAAGTCGAGTAATGATAAATAATACTTTTTGAGGTCTTAGAACACATAATTAATTATTAAATTTAAAGATGATATTTTCGGTCATCACAAAAACACCGTCTATAAAGAAGTATTCGATAAGATACCATCACATTAGATACCTTTAAACTACAATACATAATTATCTGCTTAACATGACTAAAATGGATCATTTATGTAAGTTCTAATGATATCCTTTTATTTTGAATTCACGTATTATGCTAATCTAATAATATTTTTCGGTATTTCGATAATTATTGTAGTATTATATANGCATCTACGCGTTTGCCCGCATCTGCACACCTGCAACCATTGCCCCATAGTCCATTTGCGCATCTGCGCTTGCCAGGCTCGCTTCTGCGAGCTCGCACCTGCGATAGAATTTCCGTAGGTGCGAATGCAGCAGAGGGCAGAAACTTCAGCTATTTCTTCTAAGTCCGAATTTGATCCGTTAACCATCCGAAACTCATCCGAGGCCCCCGGGACCTCAACCAAATATACCAACAAGTCCTAAAATATCATACGAACTTAGTCGAGCCTTCAAATCACATCCAACAACACTAAAATACAATTCACACATAGATTCAAGCCTAATGAACTTTAACATTTCTAATTTCTACAAATGACTCCGGAACCTATACCTCGAATTTTGCGCACAAGTCATAAATGACATAATGGAGGTACTCAAATTTTCAGAATCGAATTTCGACCCCGATATCAAAAAGTTAACCCCTCGGTCAAACTTCCCAAAAATTCAACTTTCGGCATTTCAAGCCTAATTCCACTACGGACTTCCAAATAAAATTTCGATTATGCTCCTAAGTCCAAAATCACCATGCGAAGCTGTTGGAATCATCAAAATTCTATTCCGGGGTTGTTTGTACATAATTCGACATCCGGTCACTATTTGAATTAAAACTTTTACGTTTTCTTTAAATTCTATATCTCGAGCTAGGGACCTCGAAATTTGATTTCGGGCATACGCCCAAGTCCCAAATCACGATACGAACCTACCGAAACTGTCAAAATACTGATCCGAGCCCGTTTGCTAAAAATGTTGACTAAGGTCAACTCAGTTGAGTTTTAAAGCTCTAATTCACATTTTAATTCATTTTTCGCATAAAAACTTTTCAAAAAATTTTACGGACTGCGCACGTAAGTCGAGTAATGATAAATAATACTTTTTGAGGTCTTAGAACACATAATTAATTATTAAATTTAAAGATGATATTTTCGGTCATCACAAAAACACCGTCTATAAAGAAGTATTCGATAAGATACCATCACATTAGATACCTTTAAACTACAATACATAATTATCTGCTTAACATGACTAAAATGGATCATTTATGTAAGTTCTAATGATATCCTTTTATTTTGAATTCACGTATTATGCTAATCTAATAATATTTTTCGGTATTTCGATAATTATTGTAGTATTATATATAAATTTTTTCTCATTAATTAAATTTATTGTTCATTCATATAAATACATATTTAAGCCATCATGTACCATTATTAACGTGCAACGCACGTTTATAGATACTAGTTATTATAAAAGCATGAATACAATGTCGGTTTACAAAAATAACCTTATAATATTAAGCATAATAACTCATAATAAAAGGACATAACCAGAATTCTAGATATTAACCTTATAATCCTATTAGTTTTAGGACATAATACTATACGTTAGGAATCTGACATGATTACCTTTAGGAATCCTACTAGTATAATTACTTTCGAGCATAGACATATAATACTACATGTTAGTATGTATGCCTAATATTTTTAGGAATACGTTATGTTTCCTTTTAATATAATTACTGTAACGACCCAACCGGTTGTTTTGACTTTTAGAAACCCGTTCCCCTAAATAAAACTCCCCTTATGTGCTTTTAATGATTTATGACTTGCGGGGATGGTTGGTTCGGGATTTGGAAGTGTTTGGGTTGAAATCAGAACACTTGGTTCCTTAAGTTAGCCTTAAAAGGGCAAGTTTGACTTCGGTCAACATTTTTGAGAAAACGATACCAGAATAGAATTTTGACGATTCCAGCATCCCCGTATGGTGATTTTGGACTTTGGAGCGTGTTCGAAATTTTATTTGGAAGTCCGTAGTTAAATTAGGCTTGAAATGGCTAAAATAGGAATTTAAGTTTGGAAGTTTGACCGGGGAGTTGACTTTTGATATCGGAGTCGGAATCCAGTTCTGAAAATTTTCATAGCTCCGTTATGTCATTTATGACTTGTGTGCAAAATTTGAGGTCAATCAGAGCTGATTTGATAGGTTTCGACATCGAAAGTAGAAGTTGGAAATTCTAAATTTCATTAAGCTTGAATTTGAGCATAATTCGTGGTTTTAGCATCGTTTAGGTGATTTGAGGTTTCAAATAAGCCCGTATGATATTTTAGGACTTGTTGATATATTTGATTGAGGTTCCAAGGGCTTCGGGTGAGTTTCAGATGGTTAATGGATCAAAAGTTGGACTTAAAAAGCTGTTGCAATTTTTCCTTCTGCTGGATATTCTGGGATGTGATCGAGCCCAAGATCGAGGCCATGACTGAAGCCCAGATATCGAGCCCAGGGTCGACGGCCTGAGTTGAAGCCAGGGACGAGGCTCAGTATCGAAGACACGATCGCAAGTCCAGCTCGAGGGCCATGATCGAAGGCAAGGCTCGAGGGCTAGGATCAAGACTCAAGATCGAGGGTCACGATCGAAGTCCCAGGCTCGAGGCCATGATCGAGGCCATGACCGATTCCCAAGCTCGAGGCCATGATCGAGGCCATGACCGAGTCCCAAGCTCGAGGCCATGATCGAGGCCATGACCGAGTCCCAAGCTCGAGGCCATGATCGAGGCCATGACCGAAGCCCAGGCTCGAGGGCCATGATCGAAGCCACGATCGAGGCCCAATTTTGAAGGCTGCCTCGACAGTTTATAAAAGAGGGCATTCGTCCCATTTGCCATTTTTGACGAACTTGAGCTTGAGCAGAGGCGACTTTTGACAGATTTACAAGGGAAAAATATTGGGGTAAGTGATTCTAACTCGGATTTGATCTACATATACAAGTATATCATTGTTTTCACCATAAATTAGTGTTTGGAGATTAAAATTTGGGAAAGTTTTAGAAATCTCATAGAAATGAATTTTTGTAATTTCGGAATCGATTCGGAGTCGTATTTGAGTGAAACTGGTATGGTTGGACTCGTAATTGAATGGGTTGTCGGATTTCGTAACTTTCGCCGGATTTCGAGATGTGGGCCTCACAGACGAACTTTTAATTAATTTTGGGATTTTATTGAAAATGTAGTGTTTTCTTGTAGAATTTATTCCTATAAATTTTAGTGATTGTATCGTATTATTTTGGTTAGATTTGAGCCAATCGAAGTTGGATAATTGAGGAAAAGGCCTACTAGTGGATTAAATTGGAGCAAGACGAGGTAAGTCTCTTGTCTAATCTTGTGAGGGGAAATTACCCCATAGGTGATTAAATTAATTAATTATTGCTAATTGTGGGGGCTACGTACGAGGTGACGAGAGTCCGTGCGTAGCTACTATTAATGCTAAAGTCCGGGTAGTTTAGGACTCAAAAGCATGAATTACTTGTGTAAATTGTAGTCTTTACTTAATTAAATTATTTGGTGTATTTATATATATGTTGTGAATTATTAGATAAAAATATTAAAAGATGGAAATCTCACATGCTCAATTTTTTGTTTAAATTAATTAATTACAACAACAACAACAACAACCCAGTATAATCCCACTAGTGGGGTCTGGGGAGGGTAGTATGTACGCAGACCTTACCCCTACCCTGGGGTAGAGAGGCTGTTTCCAAATGACCCTCGGCATCCTTCCCTCCAAGAACTCCCCACCTTGCTCTTGGGGTGACTCGAACTCACAACCTCTTGGTTGGAAGTGGAGGGTGCTTACCATCAGAGCAACCCACCTTGTCACAATTTCGTTTAAATTAATTAATTGTTAAACGAAATTGTTCATCCTCCCGAATTTATCTTATAATGAATATACTCTCTTTTCGAAGGTACATAAGAAAATGTCCTCCTTTCTCGTGGAGCGGGCCGAACGCCTTGGCAGGATAGATGCATCTATGGATCATGCCGCACGTCCCTCGGCAGTGTACATGAAACTCTGGATCGGGCTGTACGACCTCGGCAAAAATCGTGCTTGATAATAATAATAATTACACGATACTTGGACAGTTTATTGTAGCTTGTAAAGCTATTTGATAAATTGAATTGCAGCTTGTAAAGCTATTTGATAAATTGGAAGTTTTATTGAAATTGAAGGATTTAATTAATAGATTGGAAATTGTTGCATTGGAAGGATTTTTATTATTTCTGCTAATTGAATAAAAGTTTTGTTAACTCTGTGAATCATGCTGATTTGAATAATTTTAATTTATTCCATTTATTATTGATGCTCTTAGTGAGTGTCAAAGTCGGCCATCTCATCTCTACCACTTCGAGATTAGGCTTGATACTTACTGGGTACACGTTATTTTCGTACTCATACTGCACTTGCTGCACTTTTTATTGTGCAGGTACATATATGTTTAGCGGCCTTGTGGGCGTAGAGGTATGGTTAATAATTGTGGGGACATAGGTGAGCTGCATTCTATATTACGATCCGCAGCTAACACAGTCTCCTTCAGAGTTATTATATTTTGTTGTCTAATTTGTATTCTGGATAGATGCTGTATTTTATTTTAATTCCCTAGTAAATGCTCATGCACTTGTGACACCGAGTTTTGGGAATGGTTGTGAATTGTTTAGAAATTTAATTGCTAAAGAATATTTATCATTTACTCTATGAGTTTTATCTTTACTATTTCATTGAAGAAATTTTCATTTCAACAATACTAAAATGGGTAATTAAGTTAATTGTTTATGGTTGGCTTGCCTGACAATGGTGTCCGGCGCCATCACGGCCTTAGTGGATTTTGGGTTTACTTTCGGGGTAGAGACATATTTTTAGTCATGTAATCCTATTACTTTTAGGATATACTTATTAAAAAATTCATATTAATAATTTAATTTGAAAATATATTATAATGTCCTATTACTAATTTAATTTGAGAATGTATTATATTGTCCAAATTTATTTAAAAAAATGAGAGCCTATATTATTATAAAAGTACAAATATAATATTAATAGACCAAAATAACCCTAAAATATTAAACGAAAGAATTCATATGAAAAGGACATAACTGCAATAACCTATTTTTTGGACTACAATACCTTCTATGCTAATTATTAATATTTAAGATTTTAAAATTAATAAAATTTTGTCTATTAAATTCTTATTAAAAAAATGTAGGAAGGTTTAATAAAACAAATTTCATAAGAATCCTCTGTATTGGCAATACGTTACCACTCCATAATGTCCAATACCAAGAAAAAATAAAAGTAATATTAAAGCATAAAGAGTTGAAATTGAGAAAAAACAATATCCCCACGATAATATATTTTATATTATATTTGAACTATTTTCCTACTCAAATAATATTATTTTTAATCAAATTTTCATGTAATATTAAAAAAATACCCAATTATTAAACAACAACTAAGAAAATATTTAACAATATAAATGTGTGAGAAAGAGAAAAAAAATGATTGGTAAGAGTCAATACCACTAATAATTCTACAAACATAAAGATCTAAAAGTGAAATGTCATATCAACTTTTTACTCTTTGAAAATAAAATTTATGGTGGGTAAAATTATAATTAAGATTAAATATTCAAAATAAGAGATGAATTAATATTAAGATCTGAATCAACATATAACAAATTATTTTTTATATTAAAACTAAATAATTAAATATTTTAATTAATTATTTAGCTAGAGAATTCAATTCAATTACTTTTTAAATTCATCATATGAGTAAAATTCTTATTCAAGTTTAAAAAATATCTTAGGGTACATAAAAAATTTAGTTATTCAGAATCAAAACGATATACAAGTGTCTGAGTAAGCACAACCAAAGCTAAATCCTAAACAAGAACAAATTTTCAAGACTATATTATAAAGAGTCGACTCTGGTATAACGGGGTTATTCTTTGTAGATGCCTCCGGTAGAATCAAAATAATATTTCTATGTCATGTATTACTTGCAAATATCATATCAAGAGGCATGACACTGTTCGCAATAATAGCAATTGGTATACCAACAACGATTTTATTGTGAGGCCACCCACTTTAGATTTGATATACCTCTTCAAACAGCTTAAATAACCATCACAAATATATCAAAGCAGAGCAATGGTGCTAAATTTATAAGGAAAGCAAAATTGATAATATGTGATGAAGCACTCATGGCTAAGTGTCAAATGATCAAAACAATTGCCCGGAGTTCTAGAGATATATTGGATATTAATGAACCGTTTGGTAGAAAATTAATGGTTCGGGAGGTGATTTCTGTCAAGTACTACCAGTAGTTCCAAAATCGACAAATGCATAGACTGTAAAACCTAGCTTGTCAAAGTTATACTTTTGGCCTCAAATGAAAAAAATTCAACTCACAAGAAATATAAAGTAAGAACAGATCAAGTATTCAATGTCTTCTTGATTCGTAACGGAAACGAAAAAGAGCATCCAATAAAAGATGATTTGGTTCTTCCTGAACCCTTGATTATCAACCCCAATGGTAATAGTAGTGCATTTAATAAGAAAAATATTTCTATCATTAGATTAAAACGCAAATTGTGCAAATCGAATGATTGAAAAAAAAGAAGATAACTTAGCTAGTAGAAATGAATATGTTGATCAACTAAATAAAAGGTGGATTGCAAAATTTTATAGTAAAAAGAAAATATTTTTCAGTTTTTGACTCAGCAGAAAATGATACCAATAATTACTACCAAGATAAATACACTTAAATACTGTAATACCAAATGGCCTTCTACCATACATGTTTGTTGTCAATTTTATTATTTCTTACGTATGTTAGTGTCACCATATATATAATAGATTAAGTTAAAATTGATTTTCCATTGAATATATGTCACGACCCAATTTCACCTATAGGTCGTGATAGCGCCCAATACTACAGCTAGGCAACCCAAATAATAAATTAAACATATATCGATAAAATTTAAATCCAAGAAAAATAATAAGACATCAAAATTCTACCAATGTGTGTGCCAAGACCTGGTGTCACAAGTGTATGAGCATCTAGTAGATTATACAATCCAAATACTGTCTGAAATGAAAATAGACAGAATTAAATATACAAGAAGAGGCACTGCTAGCTGCAGGACGGCTCAGAAAGGCAGCTCACCACTACGCCTCTGGATAATGAGGATGTGCGATGATAGGTCATCCACTAGTATCTGTCTCAAATCCTGCACAAAAAGTATAACAAGTGTAGCATGAGTACGTAAATAACATGTACCCAGTAAGTATCAAGCCTAATCTCGAAGTGGTAGAGACGAGATGACCGACTTTGACACCCACTAAGGGTCAACAATAATAAATGAAATAAATTATAATTATTCAAATCATCATGATTCACAGAGTTAACAATAATTTTATTCAATTAGTAGAAATAATAAAAATCCTTCAAATGCAACAATTTCCAATCTATTAATTAAAACCTTCAATTTCAATAAAATTTTCAATTTATCAAATAGCTTTACAAGCTGCAATTCAATTTCAATAAATTTCCAATTTATCAAATAGCTTTACAAGATGCAATAAACTGTCCAAGTATCGTGTAATTATTATTATTATTAAGCACGATTTCTGTCGAGGTCATACGGCCCGATCCAAAGTGTCATGTACATTGCCGAGGGACATACGGCACAATCCATAGATGCATCTATCCAGCCGAGGCGTTCGGCTCGCTCCACAAAAAAAGAGGATATTTTTCTTACGTACCTCCGAAAAGAGAGTATATTCATTATAAGATAAATTCGGGAGGATGAATAAATTCTTTTTTAACAATTAATTAATTTACACAGAAAATTAAACATATGAGATTTCCATCCTTTAATATTTTTATCTAACAGTTCACTATATATATATATATATATATATATATCAAATAATATTAATTAAACAAAGAATACAATTTACACAAGTAATTCATGCTTTGAGTCCTAAACTACCCGGACTTTAGCATTTATAGTAGCTACGCACGGATACTCGTCACCTCGTGCATACGTAGCCCCTACAATTAACAACAATTATTGCTTTAATTACCTATGGGGTAATTTCTCCCTCACAAGATTAGATAAAAGACTTACCTCAATTTGCTCAAATTTAATCCACTAGAAGGCCTTTTCCTCGATTATCCAACTCTGAATGGCTTGCATCTAGCCAAAATAATTCGACACAATTACTAAAAATTATAGGAATCAATTCCATAAGAAGATACTACATTTTTCAATAAAAATTCGAAATTAATTAAAAATTTGCCCGTGCAGCCCACGTCTCGAAATCCGGCGAAAGTTACGAAATCCGACAACCCATTCAATTACGAGTCCAACCATACCAGTTTCAGTCAAATCCAACTCCGAATCGATACCGAAATATCAAAAATTTATTTCTATGAGATTTCTAAAAATTTCCCAAATTTCAATCTCAAAACACTAATTAAATGGTGAAATCAATGATATATTTGTGTATATTGACCAAATCCGAGTTGGAATCACTTACCCCCAATGTCTTTCCTTGAAAATCTATCAAAAGTCGCCTCTGCTCAAGGTCAAATTCGTCAAAAATGGCAAATGGGACGAATGCCCCCTTCTTTTTTTTTATTTATATTTACAGATCTGTCCAGTCCGATCAGGGAGCTCGATCATGAAGTCCGATCAGGGAGCTCGATCAGGGATCTCGATCAGGGAGTCCGATCAGGGTGCTCGATTAGGGAGCTCGATCATGGGAGCTCGATTAGGGAGTCAGATCAGGGAGCTCGATCAGGGAGCTCGATCATGGGAGCTCGATCAGGGAGTCCGATCATGGGAGTCGATCACAACCCAGAATTTCCAGTAGAAGAGAAAAATTACAGCAGCTGTTTAAGTTCAATTTTTGATCCGTTAACCATCCGAAACTCACCCGAGGACTTCGGGACCTCAACCAAATATACCAACAAGTCCTAAAACATCATACGAACTTATTTGAAACCTCTAATCACATAAAACGATGCTAAAACCACGAATTATGCTCCAATTCAAGCTTAATGAAACTTAAAATTTTTAACTTCTACATTCGAAGTCGAAACTTATCAAATCAAGTACGATTGACCTCAAATTTTGCACACAAGTCATCAATGACATAACAGAGCTACAAAAATTTTCGGAACTGTATTCCGACTCCGGTATCAAAAAGTCAACTCCCCGGTCAAACTTCCAAACTTAAATTCTTGTTTTAGCCATTTTAAGCCTAATTTCACTACGGACTTCCAAATAAAATTTCGATCAGCTCCTAAGCCCAAAATCACCATACGGAGCTGTTGGAATCATCAAAATTCTATTTCGGGGTCGTTTACACATAATTCGACATCCGGTCACTATTTGGACTTAAACATTTAATTTTTTATCAAAATTCCATATCTCGGGCTAGGGACCTCAGAATTTGATTTCGGGCATACGCCCAAGTCCCAAAATCACGATACGGACCTACCGGAACTGTCAAAATACTGATCCGAGTCCGTTTGCTCAAAATGTTGACCAAAGTCAACTCAGTTGAGTTTTAAAGCTCTAATTCACATTTTAAATCCATTTTCACATAAACACTTTCCGAAAAATGTTACGGACTGTGCACGCAAGTCGAGTAATGATAAATAGTACTTTTTGAGGTCTTAGAACACATAATTAATTATTAAATTTAAAGTTGACATTTTCAGTCATCACATTCTCCACCTCTAAAACAAACGTTCGCTCTCAAACGAATTTAGAATTATACCCGAGGTGCTGAATAAGTGTGGAAATATGATCCGCATGTTTTCCTCGGCCTCCCAAGTCCCTTCCTTGACTGGTTGGCCTCTCCACTGGACTTTTACTGCAAAAATCCTCTTGGACCTCAACTGGCGAACCTGTCTATCAACAATGGCAACTGGCTCCTCTTCATAACCCAAGCTATTATCTAGCTGAACTGTGCTGAAGTCTAACACATGTGATAGGTCGGCATGATACTTCTAGAGCATAGATACATGGAAAACCGGATGAACTCCCAATAGGATGGGAGGCAATGCAAGCTCATAAGCAACCTCCCCAACTTGTCTCAACACCTCAAATGGGCCTATAAACCTTGGGCTCAACTTGCCCTTTTTCCCGAATCTCATGATTCCTTTCATCGGTGAAACCTTCAATAGAACTTTTTCACCTATCATAAATGATAAATCTCGCGCTTTCTGATCCGCATAACTCTTCTGTCTGGACTGTGTCTGAATCAACTTTACCTTTTTCAAGGCCTTTTTCACCAAATCAGTACCATATAACTTAGACTCACCGGGCTCAAACCATCCGATGGGAGAACGACATCGCCGACATACAAAGCCTCAAATGGAGCCATCTCGATGCTGGATTGGTAACTATTGTTATAAGAAAACTCGGCCAAAGGCAAGAAACGATCCCACTGACCTCCAAAGTCAATCACACATGCCCTGAGCATATCCTCCAAAATCTGAATTGTCCGCTCTGACTGCCCATCGGTCTGCGGATGAAAGGCTGTACTGAGCTCTACACGGGTCCCTAACTCACTCTGTACTGCTCTCCAGAAATGTGAAGTAAACTGAGGACCTCTGTCTGATATGATAGAAATTGGCACACCGTGCAACCGAACTATCTCCTGAATATAAATTTGGGCCAACCTCTCTGAAGTATACGTAGTCACAACAGGAATAAAGTGTGCCGACTTGGTCAACCTGTCAACAATGACCCAAACTGCATTAAACTTCGGCAAGGTCCGCGGCAATCCGACCACAAAATCCATAGTAATACATTCCTATTTCCATTCCGGTATAGTCATCTGCTGGAGTAGGCCCCCTGGCCTGTGGTGCTCATATTTAACCTGCTGACAATTCAGACACCTAGCTACATACTCAACTATGTCCTTTTTCATTCGCCGCCACCAATAATGCTGCCTCAAATCATGATACATCTTTGTAGCACCCGGATGAATAGAATACCTGGAACTGTGTGCCTCCTCTAGGATCTTTTTCCTCAGTCCATCCACATTAGGAACACCTAGACGACCCTGGAGTCGCAGAACACCATCCGCACCGATAGTAACTTCCTTGGCACCACCTCGCAGTACTGTTTCTCGAAGAACCATCAAGTGTGGGTCATCATACTGGCGAGCCTTGATCTGCTCAAATAGTGAATATTGGGCCACAACACATGCAAGAACTCAGCTGAGCTCTGAAATATCCAGCCTCACAAGTCTGTTAGCCAAGGACTGAATATCTGAAGCCAACGTCCTCTCCTCTGCTAAAATGAAAGCCAAACTACCCATACTCTCTGCCTTTCTACTCAAGGCATCTGCAACCACATTTGCTTTGCCCGGATGATATAGGATAGTAATATCATAATCTTTCAGTAACTCCAGCCAT
>AWOL01S0023439.1:59585-83533 GCA_000715115.1 Nicotiana otophora | reverse complement strand
ATAAAACAGTCCACAAAACAGTCCGCTACAAGTGAATAACTCGAACTCACGGCTTCCGATCACTCCAAAAGTACATGTACCTACTTATCAATTTAAACACCCTGGTCTCACTCCAAAAGTACATGTTATAACATTCCCAATTTGTCGACTTTCGACGAAACATTATTTGTTTTCAATTCCTTTAGCTTCTGAAACTTCCAACCATCTTTGTACTTGTTGTTCATGATCTTCAATATTTGTAACCTCCGAGGTAATATGATTAACTTACTTTGCAAACTTTTCAAATATGATTTCATTTTTGAGCTTACATCAATTGACTTGTGACGACTCGTACGTACGAAAACATGGGTTGTAACATGATTTTATTTTTAGAAGTATTAGGGTTGCCTATGTTCTTGATTCCTCATGTGTCCTGTTATTATATCATCTATTCATGGGTCTCAGAAAATACATAAGTTGATAAAGTTTATTTCATGATATTGACTTACTTCATTATGCATTGCATTTATTTATACAAGTACATTGACCCATGACCATATGGCGTAATATACACGTATATTATATGTACATGGGGTACGGGGAAAGGTTATGGCATTATATATGCACCACCACCTGATCAGCTTGTATACGTTGATGATTTAGCCCACAGTGGTAGAGATGATATGATGGGATGCCCTCAGAGGCTTGATGATGTTATGTACGCATATACCTATGAATGGTATGACATTTATACACATATGCATGATATTATAAATGTCTCATGATTCTGAGAGTTATTCAAACTTACAGGTTGAGTCTTTTACTCTATGTTTCTTTCATGTCTATTATATACTTCTTTTCATACCTTACATACTCGGTACTTTATTTGTATTGACGTACCTTTTTCTTGGGGATACTGCGTTTCATGCCCACAGGTCCTGATAGACAGGTTGAGAGTCCTCCTAGTAGGATATCAGCTCAGCGGAAGGTGTTGGTACAGTCCACTTGCTACGGAGTTACTTATTTGGTCAGTATGCTTTGGACATGTATTTATTGGTATGGAGAGGCCATGTCCTGACCTTTATGACGTTTATGTACTCTTAGAGGCTTGTAGACAGATGCCATGTATATGAAAGATTGTATGGACTTATCGGCCTATGTTCATGTATGAGTGATTATTTTGGTCTTATAGACCCATTTGTCATATGTATAAGTTTGTATTACATGTTGGGTCATCGTATGTCGAGTATTCCCTTTTCTTTTATTCTGGTTATCTCTGACACCCCTTCAGGACCATTTAGCCATAATGGTATAATAAGAAATATATGTTACGTTGGTACTCAGTTGAGTAAGGCACCGGGTGCCCATCGAGGCCGTGCGGTTTGGATCGTGACACTATTAATACTTGAATACGTTATTCCCAAATACCATTGGAGCACATTAAAATCTTAAATCTGAAATTTTTAATGGGGCCTTACAACCACATCCTTTATAAATTACTTATAGAAGCCTCATTTACAACTTCCAAAATATTACAAGTTCATATTTACGAGGGAAAAACATGCTTCACAAATACAAGCATTTCTAGTTCATTACCCCAAATCGAACACCGCCTACAGCATGTCTACGGAGCCTCTAACTATGACAGAAGAGTAGTATGGAAGTGCCGGTGACAAGGCCCCGGATATACCTTAAAACACAATGTACAATACCAATTGACATAAGGCCCAGAACAGAATAGGGCTCACCAAATATTCTTAGTAGAGGGTAACTGCTAACGAGGATCAAAGCCGCCTGCTGAGGAACCACCTGCATCCATTAAATATGCAACGGCCCCGATTAAAGTGGCGTTAGTACATATGGAATATTACTAGTATGTAGAGGAAAATACCTTCTCATGAAATAGAATGCCAATATAAGTAAGGGAAAAATCGTGAACGCAACAAGGAACAACCAATGATATTCAAATGCCAAGTTAAAACATAACAATTTTCAAAATAAGAAATTAAAATGTTTTGGTTGGGAAATCATTAACCTCCAATCATCACACTATATACGAGGTATGGATTCCGATCACAAACTCGATCGGCTGAGAAATCTCTCCATGAATCAATGTGGATTGACATGACGATGCGAATAAAATATGATAATAAGAATGAGGAACCACCTTGCGTGCAACATTGCATCCGATCACCACCCGATCGGCTAGGTCGTCTACCCATATATGCTGTGTGAGTCGACATCCAATCCAAGACCAACAATAATCTCATCCCAATCAATGGGAATAATCTCAACACATCAATCTCATCTCAATTAAGGGGAATAATCTCAATAAACTCCTACACCATCACGTGTAGTTTCAGGTGTGGGCCATTATAACCCACCCTTACTCGGCTCGCTAATGATACTCCCAAAAATATTTTTTTTTATATACAAAGGAAATAGACATACAAATGCACGCATCTCATAACCTTTCATACCATATATAGCTTCATTAGTACTTTCAACCACTCACTAAATCATTATTGCATTGGCTTTCTTGGCCATACATAGAGTTCTTCATTCATGGAACGATGGCCGTATTGCATATTACACACTTTCATTTCTTTATTTTAAAGGATTATTATTATGAACATAAACATATAGAATATTCCGAAAATTATAACCTTAAGTTCATTAGTAATGAAGGCTTTAAACACAATGGATTTCTTGCCAAAGAATGGAGCAAAATGACTGGCAATCGAAGCACAAGTTAAAATTAAAAACTGGTGATAGACCATTTATTCTTGAAATATTTTTCTCAAAGGGAAATACACAGTTTCAATTCATGAGTATGTAAGAACTCCAAACGCAGTGGAAATACTTACACAGGAAAGCATGGTGATTTACGATTGAAACATGGATTCAATTCATATGCATTAGTTACAACAGCCATATTTGAACATTTTCCCACAAAAGGGAAGCATAATAGGATAGGATCAATTAAAACGTGACTCGGGTACATACGAATTTAGGAAAATCAATTTTAGAATCAATTTGGAGCAGTGGGAATGAGAGTTTTAACAAACCATATTTAGAACTTACGACGAACTCATGGATTTCGATTCTTGAACTTACCTCAATTAAGCTTTCCCTAAGAGTTACTACAACGTCCCACACTCCTAGCAACCACAATCAATAGAAACAGAACTAGATTTAACCATAGTTAGAAAGGTGTTCTTAGATTTAATCTATTTTGACATTTCATCAAACACCGAATATGCGAAATCGATTACAAGGTCCCATAATAGAAATTCCTCTACCCTCACCATGAATTTTCAAGCAACCAACCAATATACAATATCCCTACAACACCCATCAATAATCGTTATTCACATCCATGCCCAACCATTTGCTTCAAACCTACCAAAAACACATACTCCCAAATTCTAGATTGAGGGCTTATGGCTTCCGGTCAGCATCCCACAATCCCACTATGATAACATACTACTTAAACAAATTATTAAACTTTTCATTAAGCCAGGGATGAAGTCTTACCTTGTAAGTAGAAGGTCTTGTGAGTTTCCCTCTTGAATTCCCAAGGTTTGAGCAAGAATTGGAGAGTATAATTTGATAGAGCTTCTTCCTCTCTCTCTCTCTCTCTCTAAATTGATATCCTCACTCAATAACATCAAATGTTATCTTATAAAATGACCCCCTATGGCCTTATATCAAAATAGGGTTGGATTAGAAAATTTCCAAAACTAACCCCCCGATGTCAATTATGTGGTGCAATTCTATGGTAGCAGAATAGATATGTGGCAAGCAGAATTGCCACAAAATGGTATGCCAATTATGCAATTTCGTGGTAGCAGAATGGATATGCGACCAGAAGAATGGATACAAGATAGTTTTCAAATTCTGGGTTGGGTCTGGTCAATTTCGCGATGCAATTTAGCGGTAGCAGAATGGTTATGGTGCGAGCAGAATGGGCACAAAATAATTTTCAAATTTGAGTTGCTTCTGATTCATTTTGTGGTGATTATGTGGTCAGCGGAACAGATCCGCTATAGCATAATGGACCACAGAATTGTCGTTTTCTACAAATTATTCTACCAACTCCATGATGCATTGCACAATCCAAAAATCCATGTTGTGCCAGATTAGCTTACCTTGGCACCATAAAAACTTAAATTATTGGCAAACTTTTAAGGGGCCTTACATTCTCTCCCGCTTAGGATCACTCGTCCTCGAATGTTGTTTTAAGTCCGCCAGTAACATCCAATGTGACTCAACTCTTAATTCACACTCCCTAGTCTCATATTTCACTAACTCCTCGAATATTCCAGAAATTTCGACAGATTTTTCTTTGCATTTGGGCCTATCCACATGCCAGAGAATAAACAAAACCACTCCTAACAACACATCCACCACTCAATAAAGCATCACAATATATCAATAACACCAGTCTCAACATTAGAAGCATTACATTACCAAAAGTGATATCTTGACATGAACTGTACATGTTTAAATCATAACACATAGAAAGTATTTTTCGAACCACAATAATTTGGCTATACAAACAAGTGAGAATATTTTCTTTCCACAACACCCTCGGTCTCTCGGGTAACCTCCTCGACTCATAGGTTTCGCCATAGCACTTTACGGAGGCAATCTCGACTTCTCGACTTGTCCAACAATGATGACAATTAGGTACCTCTCATAAGACAACTCTCCATTAACTTTAATAGCATCCACCAGGATGATTGGCAGAGGATCTCCACCTATCCTCTTTGACATAGACACATGAAGCACCAGGTGAATGGAGGACAACGATGGGCGACATCAAACTTATAGGCTACTTGGCCTATTCCTTCAAGATTCCATAAGGCCCAATGTGTACTGCACCTACTTTACCTTTATTGATAATTCACATAATGTCTTCACAGAGAAAATACTGAGAAGAATCTGTTCACTTTCTTCAAACCCTCAAATCTCAGTGTTGAATATCTGAATTTGACTTTGGCAATCCCCACCCTCCTCCACCTTATTCTGTGATGTGTTTGAATTAATATAAACATAAAGTTTCCTGCCCAGTATGCTTGATCATGGAATGATACTTCTTCTTTGATATGTTTGAACCTTCAACCCCCCCATAGATTTAATACAAAGAGGAACAATGAGGTTCGATACTGAGCTGGAGTTGTTCAAGAATCCATCAATGTGTTGAGTAGCGGCATTTCAAGAAGTTATATCCTAAGAGGTGTGAAGGTTACTACCAATAGTACTGACATGGTTAACCATTGTGATGGCATCATTGATTCGACAAATAAGACCTAAAGTTAACTAGTACACATTGATAATGTGGAAACCATGTACATGATCCTGAGATGTAAAATAAGTGAGTCAGTTTAGACATGTGATATATGGGAGGCATGATCGAGAGGATAAAGATGTTAGTATCAGTTATTCCTGGAAGACGATGAGTTATGAAAGGAATAGTAGCAATTGCTTTATGCCATATGTGCTACGTTCGGCAATGGTAAGTCTTAAGGAGGAATAGTCAAGTACGTGACATAAGATGTCTCCTTGAGTATAGGGAAAATTAGTTTAACTCGAAATGAGAAGATTCTTGCACCATGAATGTGATAGAGGTTTCAAAAATACATGAAGTTGCGTTAAGCTCTTAACAGTAATTGACACAAGGAATCTATGACACAAGCCCACGAGGTTGAAAAAGAGGTTGAGCACTTGTGAGGTTATTACTCTGGCAGTTTAACCCTTCCTAATAGTTGACCCTATACGAGAGTAGTAGAGATACGATAGAGTTGTCCCTCAAGTTGAGACGTTCAAAACATGAGTCGAGATCTAAGAAATCCACCCCAAGTAGGTAAGGAAAGGTCGCAGTAAGGCTATTTATGTTCAACCACACAAGAGTGAGACCATGTAGCTAAGACATCCTAATATTGAGATGAAATCATGCATTGGTTAGAGAGGTTCTAATGGTTAATGCGATGCTCCGGAGGGAAATTTGAAAGATAAACCATCGTCCACCCAAGGATATGGAATGCTAGGGAAAGTAATTCCTTGTCACATGAGAATGGCATAGTAAATGATTCTAGAAGCCGAGCGTTTAAGATAACGGAACCTAGGGAGGCACTCAAGAGTAAATATGGAAGTTTTGCGAATGTTCATAATGGGTTCGCCACGGGTGTGTGACTTGTAAAGTACCCAGACGCTAATGAAGGATGGGAAAAACATGAGAAACAAATGTGATGCTACGATAAACCCAGAAGTGTATTTGGAATTGATGGAGAGCCCTTTAAGAATCCTATGTGAAAGGGAGTGTTAAAGCGGCGCATGGAAGGATGCACTCTCTCATAGTTATCCCAACAAGTGTCGTGAGACTAGCACACTAAATTTACTAACTAAGGAGCACAGTCAGAACATTTTGCAGGGGTGTAAAGAGAGAATGAACACTTGTTATGAGCTAGACATGTTTTTGCTATAATAACTATCAGGTTGTAATACTATGACACATCATGGGCAGCTACAATACTAGGAACGAGGTGAGTTACTTACTGAAGAATGATCTAGGTGGACTGAAAGTTACACTGAGATGTGTAAATAAAAGATCCTCCTATGATGAATTTGTGAGGATCTCAAATCTCAGAGAAACCTTATGCAGACCAGTAACCCTTTTGATTGACATGTACACATATGATAAGTGTTGAGATATGCTCTTATGTTACTAGACAGTGAAAAGGTTTCAAGAAAATGTTCACAAAGGGAGTAAAGTGATTGATTAAACCGTAGGAGCCACATACATAGGAGAGTGAGAGAGAGGGTGGCTCAAGAAAGATCTCAACACTATGTTGTTTTACATTCGACTTGATGTCATGTAGTTAATTATTATGATGGTGTGTGCACAAGTGAGTAGATGTTATCCATTTGAATCAAAAGGTTTTATAAGAAATTCATCAGGTATAGTCATTTGTTGAGAATTTGGGGAAGCAAGTGGAAAGTATTAACCCAGGGTTATAACTCAATTCAAGGAAATTATTATAGAACTCAATTCCTCTAGAGGTTGTATGTGAGAGAATTGTGGTAAAGAGGCTTCACGAATAATACGTCTCGTTCAAAAACTAGGTGCATGCAATATTTTGTGATTCAGTGTATTGTTAATACCATATTTATATTCTCTCTTCAATCTAGATGTACATATACGAAAAGGAAAATTATGTGGTGTTCATAATGATGTAGTAAGGAGTAACATACTTGGTGACTATAGGTTGCTGGGGTAGTGCCTTAACTAATGCCCCTCAACTCCACACCCATAACATGCATTGGTACAATAGTGGCATACCCCCAAATGACATTTCCTACACTTCTCGCAACGAGGATGAGGTCCGCTAAGTTGGCTCGCCCCACTAACCTGATATTTACATTTTTGCATACATCATAAACATCTCCTATCCTTCCTTCAGGCCCCCATGGCGGGAGTAACAATATAGGGCATTTGTTCTTCTTGTGCCCCATATTTCCACAAACATAAGATATTTCAAGAATCATCTATCATGCCCTAAAGTGGAGCTTCTTACAAATCGATCATTCCAGATATTTTGGATAAACAACCCCCTTTCGTTTCCTAGGTGCTCGCGCCACATGTTTCGGTGGCGGGGTGATATTAAGGGGGAACAAGGGAATTTCCCCTAGAATCTAATGCTTCCAATCCCTCCACGACTCGACCCATTCTCCCAACGAACTCTTGTACAATATCCCCCAGATTCAACAACGGGGTCACTCCCTCCTCATAGCCTCGAACTCGAGGTCTACGCTTTCGGAAATTGAGACATGATGGGAAATTAACTTCCTATCTTGAGCTATATCGCACAATCTAGAGTATTAAAGAAGGGTGACATTCCAAAATGTCCAAGTAGCCTCCTAATTCTAGATGTGGTCGACATCACATCAATAAGAAGGGCTCTACTAGACACGACTCTGAGACATCCAAGGACACTTTAAAACCTTAGTCTATGATACCATAGCTTGTCATGCCTCGACCTTAGGAAGCGCAACTGATGCTCGACTGAGACATCCCAGTCAAGCAAGCCTAGTCGATGCCTTCTACCCAACCTTACCCATGAAAACTTTAAGAATCAGTAATAATAGATAGATACGAGAAGAGTAAAGTGTACCACATCCTTTATCCATTACTTATAGGAGCTTTATTTACAATTTCCAAAATATTACAAGTTCCTAGTTACGAGGGAAAAATATGTTTGACAAATACAAGCATTTCTAGTGCATTACCCCAAATAGAACACCACTCACAGCATGTCTACGGAGCCTCTAATTGTGATAGAAGAGTAGTACAAAAGTGCTGGTGACAAGGCCCCGGCTATACCTTAAAACACAATGTACAATACCAAGTGACATAAGGCCCGGAACAGAATAGGGCTCACCAAATCTACTGCTTAAAGGGTAACTACTAACGAGGATCAAAGCCGCATACTGAGGAACCACCTGCATCCATTAAAGATGCAGCGGCCCCGATTAAAGTGGTGTTAGTACATATGGAATATTACTAGTATGTAGAGCTAAATACCTTCTCATGAAATAGAATGCCAATATAAGTAAGGGGAAAATCGTGAAAGCAACAAGGAACAACCAATGATATTCAAATGCCAAGTTAAAACATAACAATTTTCAAAATAAGAAATTAAAATTTTTTGGTTAGAAAATCATTAGTCTCTGATCATCACACCATACACCACGCATGGAGTCCGATCAACAAACTCGATCGGCTGAGCAATCTCTTCACAAATCAATGTGGATTGGCATGATGATGCGAATAAAATATGATAAAAAGAATGAGGAACCACCTTGCATGCAACATGGCATCCGATCACCACCCGATCGGCTAGGTCGTCTCCCCACATATGTCATGTGAGTCGACATCCAATCCAAGGCCAACAACAATCTCATCCCTATAAAGGGTAATATTCTCAAAACATCAATCTCATCCCAATTAAGGGAAATAATCTCATTCAACTCCTACACCGTCACGTGTAGTTTTGGGTATGGGCCGTTACAACCACCCTTCCTCGACTCGCTAATGATACTCCCAAAAATATTTGTTTTGTATACAAAGGAAATAGACATACAAATGCATGCATCTCATAACTTTTCATACCATATATAGCTTCATTAGTACTATCAACCACTCACTACATCATTATTTCATTGGCTCTCTTAGCCATACATAGAGTTATTCATTCATGGCACGATGGCCATATTTCATATTACACACTGACGAGCGCAAAACACGCACTTAAATTCTCTCGCTAATCAAATATAGGATAGTATAATATCGTATCCACAAAGGTTGGATTCAAACATTATTCTCGTAGTTTCTAGATTGGTTGCTATCTACGATGATCAACAGTTGAGATTTATAAGATGTCTAACTAAACTTAACTAAGAATCTAAAGTTATTGACTAATGACAATCGAAACAAGGAATAAGTAAAGAAGGTTATCAATGGGATAAGAAAGGGTTTTGATAGGATAGGTGCAAGATAATTGTTCAGGATCTAATTCTAGATAATTTACTTCTACTGTTCAAGTGAGTCTCTCGAATATACTCAATTATTAGTTCAAACATTCAGCAAAAAATCCTCTCTCGATTAAGTCTTACCCTCACAAGATGAACCAATTTAAGCACGTGAAGATATGCAAGAATGAGTAGTGGATTGGTCTTTAGGAAAACCTCCTTCGATTATTCTCCTAACTAGGTTAAATCAATGACTCAACTAGCCTCTTTCGATTACTTAGAAGAATCTATGAACTCAACCAACAATATAATGCAGAGATATCACAAGTTATGCCTCTCTCGATTACATGAATAAGTGAATATAGATGCAATAGTTAATTCTTCCAAAAACGCTTCAATACATACAACTAGAGTTATAATCCACAAACAATCATCAATACACCAAATCCATCAAACCATAAAGAGAACTACTCTATAGAAATGGAGCAATTCATCACAAATAAAATTAAAGTATAGGAAAAAATAAATTCGATCCAAACTTGGGTCTTAAGTGAGAAAGGAATGATAAAATCCTTGTGCGTGTGTTCTTCCAACTCCTCCTTAGCCCCCTTAGGTATAAAGTATGTCAAAACAATCTAGAAAATAACTTTTTTCATGTATTTATACCAAGTAGGGTCGGGCCCAGACGAAATCACTTTCTCCTAGCCGAAATAGGAAAAGAACTTTGTAAACATTACACAGGCGCGCCGCATGGGGCGACGCGCCATGCGGGTCATTAGTGGGGAAATCCAAAGAGCTAATTTTTGACAGGAAGCATAGAATTGCACAAGCGCGGCGCCCCACGCGACGCGGCAGCGGGGAATTCTCAGAGTACGGACCAAACTGCATTATTTGATGTCCAGACTTGGTCCTCAACCCCGAACATGATCCCGACTTAATCCCTTGGGCATTTACTCAGACTTCAAAGCTCCAAATAGTTCGAATTCATTCCATAACATCTACATAACTCGGAATCACTCCTACAAGGCATAAAACTCACAATAAGTGCAAAACACTATCAATTAGAGCTCAAACTTGAATAAAGTATAATGAATTAGAGTGCAATAAGCTACTAAAACATACAATTATAGCCTACCATCAACACCCCACACTTAAACCAATGCTCGTCCTCGAGCAATCAAACTACACTTCACATAAACACGACCTTTTTCAACAATTCTCATAACTCGTCACACCAAGAATATTTAAAAAACATTAAGTACAATACCATAACATTCTAGCCTCAAATGTTGACTCAAAAGCACCATACGCTTTTCACAATCCACTCACTTAATCTAACATAGAGGTCAATGATATTACCTTTCCTTGAGTAGTTCCACACGTAATAGAATTTAAGATCAATTGGGAACTCAAGATAGAAAGAATTCACTCACTCTCAGAAACAACATTCATGTGCCGCAAAAGACATACCATAAGCTTGCCTGTAGTGTACTACTCAACTAATCGAGCCCATTCAGTCAAGGACCAAGTAGGACTTTACTTGGTTGTAATGTAGGCCGCAAGACGGGTAGGATACATTTAGATATAAGAGTGACTACACCTCCCTAAGCATTGTACTACATACATTTCATTGTTCAAAACCCCACACTTATGTCAAACCAAAACTCCACCTTCACATCAATATACATTAACTCCCTACTTCTTTAAGCACAATTACATCAAGTTACCACTATCAAGGAATATTTTTCACTCTTATTCACTTATTGTTTTCCTTTATTTTTCAATTCAAGTGGCTCTTACTTTTTCAAAACAGTGCACCTTTCTCCTTATTTCATTAGTTTCACTCAAAAGCCAAACCAACCACCCCATACTTCAACTTTTACAAAGTTCATACTTAATTCAAGTGCTCACGAGAGGTACATGGTTCAAATAAATGGTCAATTCAAACAAATTGGTAAGGCTTGTAAAGGTTACCAAAGAAACAAGATTACATGCTCAAATGGGTTAACTAAGATACATAACAATTATGTGGGTAAAAGCATATAACTGGCTCAACAAAGAAATACCTATATCACTTCCAAGACTGAATAAAATTACTATTTCACTTTGCAAATACACGGGGCAAGTTCTAGACTTCAAATGCAATGCCCAGAACAACACAAAACAACATACACACATGGTACATAACTGACTCAGGATTTGACTCGTCAAAACACACGTTAAGGTACTTATGCAAGAGTCACAAACTGAGCCTAAGCGTCACACTAAAGCACTCACTACTCTCATGGTATAATAGAGTTAAGAGATATTGCCTTCCATATAAACCATAGCACAAGGTTTCTTACTCCTAAAAAAAATAAAAACTAACTACACTCGGTTCAAACAAAACCCGTGGAAAAGAACTGCGGCACAAAGTAAAACCAAGGGAGACTTGTTACACTACCTAACAAAAAAAATTTGCTTTGCCTTTTTCTTTCGACTTTAATCCCTTAAGAAACCTGTCAAATGATATCCATCGCCGGAAAAAATCAAAACTTTTAAAATTTTTATGGTTTTTATGTATTTTTCCAATTATTTTCTATCTCTAACTACTACAACTAACAAAAAGAAAACTAATATACATACATACATACATACAATTATCCCCCACCCCACACTTTAAGTTGTGGCATGTCCCCATGACACACAATTAAAAAGCATAAGGTAAAGGAAACTTCCCTGAACATCTAGTCAAGGTCTGAGTCGAATTCGGGCTCCATTCCTCGCGCCCGAACTAATGCACATATCCATGCAGACAGCTTCTTCTCAGCCATTTTGGGGTACACATCACACTTATCTTTCTCACTCGTCGCAACCTTCTCTTTTGAACCCTTCACTTTTCACTCAACACTTGCAGCTGATTTTTCTTTTTGCACCCCCTTTTCTACATCCATCTTAAATATTACAGTCTCCTCACCCACTCTAAGCATGAGTTTGCTCTCGTGTATATCCAATATAGCTCTACCCGTTGCTAAGAATGGTCTTCCTAGGATGCGGGGGACCTCTTTGTTTTCCTCCATATTCATTGCTATAAATTTCACAGGAAATACGAACTTATCCACCCGAACTAACACATCTTCCACTGTCCCCTCGGGTGTTATAGTTGTTTGGTCTGCCAGCTGCAAAGATAACGGCATAGACCCTATCTCTCCAATCTCCTTCTACAATTTCCTGTAAATAGATAGAGGCATTAAGTTAATTGAGGAACCAGAATCACATAAAGACTTATCAAACTTTAAAGTTCCTAATGAGTAAGGTAAAGTAAAACTCTGGATCTCCAAACTTTTGTGGGAGTTTGTTTTGCAATATCACGCTACAATGCTCTGTGAGCTTCACCACCGAGGTCTCCTCTATTTTCCTCTTCTTTGTAAGGATCTCCTTCAAGAATTTGGCATAAGCAGCAATTTGTGAGAGCAGTTCTGTGAATGGAAAATTTACATGAACCTATTTCAGCACATCCAAAAAACTCCCAAACTGCTTGTCCGACTTTTCTCTACATAGCTTTTGAGGGAAAGGTAAAGCAGGCATATGTTTGCTCTCCTCATGTTCCTCTCTTCTTGATTTTTCTTCCTTCTTCTTCTTCTCAATTTTCATCGGGCTTTTCTTCTTCTTGTCATCATAACTTTTCATCTACTCCCCACTTTCTTTCACAAGTATCACATCTTTTTCGATTGGCGTGAGATATTTCTACACTTGCCCACTTCTCAAGGTCACAACATTTACCGTTTCTTTGTGATTCTTTTCTGTATCAGCAAGGAGAGTGCCTGGAACCCTCTCAGATAATATTATTGCAATCTGTCCCACTTGCTTCTCTAAATTTCGAATTGTTTCCCCTTGTATTTCAAATCTTTCACCAGTTTTCACAATGATGGCATTTATAAGGTCTTCTAAACTAGGCTGATTGGGTTGTTGAGGCTGAAACTACTTCCTCGACTGATTCATAAAACCATGAGCTCCTTGTCTATGAAATTTTGGGTTGTTTTGTTGCCACGCATTTGCAGTACCCCCAGCCAAACTCTATGAAAATCTGGGGTGCTTCTGTCCCATTGCATTAAAATTATAGTTTCCCACAGCATTCACTTCCTCAGTTGAGACTTAATATTCATGTGTAGGGTGTCCTCTTCTACATATATCACAAGCTGAGGGAGGCTCATTTTGTATCAAGGCTAAGGTCAGCTTTCGTATTTCTTTAGCCATAGCATCAAGTTGTACCTGCACAGATGTGTTAGCATCAACCTGGTGAACACCAGTCGATCTTTTTCTTTCAGTACTCTCAGAGGGCCATTGATTTGCATCTTCAGATAACTCATAAAGAATTGTGACTATCTCTTCTAGAGTCTTTTTCATCAACAGCCCTCCAACTGCATTGCTCAATGTTCTACGCGAAGCACGTGTCAATCCACCCCGAAAGTCCTAGAGTTGCATCCAGAGTTCAATTCCGCTATGTTGACACTTTCGAACAATCTCCTTGAACCTCTCCCATGCTTCAAAAATAGTTTCAGTATCTTTCTGGTAGAAGTTTTGGATGTCTCTTCTAAACTTGCCCATTTTAGCTGAGGAGAAATATTTATCAAGGAATTTTCTGTTCATCTCCTCCCAAGTTCTAATTGATCCCGTACGCAAGCTTCGAAGCCACTGTTTTGCATCATCATTAAGAAAAAAGGGGAATGCCCTTAAATATAATGCATCTTGTGACACCCAATTGTATTGAAAGGTGTTCATAATCTCCTCGAAGTTCATTAAATGTGTGTTTGGATCTTCATTTGGCTCCCCTCTGAATATAGAGTAATTCTGAAGGGTTTGAAGCAGCCCTTGCTTCAATTCCAATTTGTTTGCCGCAATTGGGGGTGCTCTACACTTGATAATCCTTGATTATATACCGGTCTAGCATAATCGCCAAGTGGTCTCCCAGGCCCGTGAGCTATATTTTCGAACTGGTCTGCAGCCCAGGGTTAATTTTGAGGAATTCTCTAACCTCTCTCTTCTTCGTAGATAATTTGTGCATCTCTAATAGTTGCTTCCTCAGCATCCCATTCAGCTTGTTCTCTTCGTTGGGCTACTTCTCTCGCAGCCAAATCTACATTATCCTCACCGTTTCCAGCCATATATTCTTTGGTTGAGGAATGCCCAACCTTTTCTGATGTCTCAGTGAGATTTCTTTTCTTCCTCTATTGTCGCACTTGTTTTTCCATTTCTGTCTCTTATGGTAGCATTTCCTTCGCAAAAGTTCGAGTCATAAACCAATCTTAACCTGTAACATGCGCATAGTCAAAGAACACCACACATAAAAAGAGAACAATAAAATAAAAAGAAACAATTCCTGAATTAGCACTACAAACTGCTTCAAACACTATTGATTGCACATCCCCGACAACAGCGCCACAAAACACAAACTTAAATTATGCTCGCTAATCAAATATAGTATAGTATAGTATAATATCGTATGCACGGGGATTGGATTTAAATAATATTCTCGTAGTTTCAAGATTGGTAGCTATTCAAGATGATCAACAGTTGAGATTTATAAGATGTCTAACTAAAATTAACTAAAAATCTAAAGCTATTGACTAATGACAATCGAAACAAGGAATAAGCAAAGAAGGTTTTCAATGTGAGAAGATAGGGTTTTGATAGGATAGGTGCAATATAATTGTTCAGGATCTAACTCTAGATAATTCACTTCTAATGTTCAAGTGAGTCTCTCGAATTTACTCAATTATTAGTTCAAATGTTCAGCAAAAACTTCTCTCTCCATTAAGTCTTAACCACACAAGATGAACCAATTTAAGCACGTGAAGATATGCAAGAATGTGTAGTGGATTGATCTTTAGGAAAACCTCTTTCGATTATTCTCCTAACTAGGTTTAATCAATGATTCAATAGCCTCTTTCAATTAATTAGAAGAATTTATGAACTTAACCAACATTATAATGCAAAGATATCATAAGTTATGCCTCTCTCGATTACATGAACAAGTGAATATAGATGCAACTGTTAATTCATCCAAAAATGCTTCAATACATAAAATTGGAGTTATAATCCACAAACAATCATCAATACACCAAATCCATCAAACCCTAAAGAGAACTACTCCATAGATATGGAGCAATTCATCACAAATAAAATTAAACTATAGGAAAACATAAATTCGATCGAAACCCGGGTCTTGAGTGAGGAAGGAATGATGAAATCCTTGTGCTTGTGTCTTTCCAACTCCTCCTTAGCCCCCTTAGGTCTAAAGTATGTCAAACAAGTCCATAAAATAACGTTTTTCCATGTATTTATACCAAGTAGGGTCGGGCCCAGACGAAATCACCTTCTCCAAGCCAAAATAGGAAAATAACTCTGTAAAACTTTCGTAGGCGCGCCGCATGGGGCGACGCACCATGCGGACATTATTGGGGAAATCCAGAGAGCTAATTTACTCAGACTTGGTCCTCGACCCCCGAACACGATCCCGACTTAATCCCATGGGCTTTTACTGAGACTTCAAAGCTCCAAATATCTTGAATTCATTCCACAACTTTTACATAGCTCGGAATCACTCCTACAAGGCATTAAACACACAATAAGTGCAAAACACTATCAATTAAAGCTCAAACATGAATAAAGTGCCGTGAATTAGCGTGCAATAAGCAACTAAAACACACAATTATAGCGTACCATCACACACTTCAATTTCTTTATTTTCAAGGATCATTATCATGAACATCGACATATAGAATATTTCGAAAATCATAACCTTAAGTTCATTAGTAAAGAAGGCTTTAAACACAATATATTTCTTTCCAAAGAATGGAGAAAAATGACTGGCAATCGAAGTACAAGTTAAAATCATAAACGGGGGATACACCATTTATTCTTGAAATATTTTTTCCAAAGGGCAATACACAGTTTTAACTCATGAGTATGTAAGAATAAAAACACATTGGAAATACTTACAAATGAGAGCACGGTGATTTATGATTGAAATATGAATTCAATTCATATGCATTAGTTACAACAACCATATTTGAACATTTTCCCACAAAAGGGGAGCATAATAGGATAGGATCAATTCTAATACGACTCGTGTACATAAGCATTTAGGAAAATCAATTTCGGAATCAATTTGGAGCAGTTGGAATGAGAGTTTGAACAAACCATATTTATAACTTACGACGAACTCATTGATTCTGCTTCTTGAAAGTGAGTTTAGACAACCTACCTCAATTAATATTTCCTTTAGAGTTACAACAACATCCCACACTCCTAGCAATCAGAATCTATAGAAATATAACCAAATATAACCATAGTTAGGAATGTGTTCTTAGATTCAATCTATTTTGACATTTCATCAAACACCAAATATGCAAAATCAATTATAAGGTCCCATAATAGAAATTTCTCTACCCTCACCATGAATTTTCAAGCATCCAACCAATATACAATATCCCTACAACACCCATCAACCATCATTACTCACATGCATGCCCAAGCATTTGCTTTAAACCCACCAAAATCACATCTTCTAGTCTTCACATACTCCCAAATTCGAGATTGAGGGCTTATGACTTCCGGTCATCATCCCACAATCCCCACGGTGATAAAATACTACTTAAACCCATTTTTAAACATTTCATTAAATCTAGGGATGAAGTCTTACCTTGTAAGTAAAAGGTCTTGTGAGTTTCCATTTTGAATTCCCAAGTTTTGAGCAAGAATTGGAGAGTATAATTTGATAGAGCTTCTCCCTCTCTCTGTAAATTGATAACCTCACTCTATAACATCAAATTATATGAGCCAGGCACTCGTACAGTACTGAGAAATTGTGTGTGTGAAGGACATTTGAGCCAGGCAACTTGAGTGTGCTGAGAGTGGGTGTACTTGATGATTTCAATGTGACATTATTGACTTGACATGTATATTTTACATATAGGCATAGAGATGTATTTTACTCATGCTAGATGGCAACATTGTGTTATTGACTTGACATGTATACTTGACATTGCAATGACCAGATATGTCATTTTGAGTTTTAGCCCTTAATTCCGAGTTTCGAGACCTCTGTTAGCTTCGTTTGATATTGAAAAGCTTTTATGTAAAAATTTGAAGAAAACATGATTTTTTACTTTAAAACAACTTCAGTTGATCACGGTCAATATTTTGTGAAAACGATCATGGATCTGTATTTTGATGATTTTGGTAGGTCTGTATCATGATTTTGGACTTGAGTGTATGCCCGAAATTGAAATTGGAGGTCTCTAACTTGATTTGACTCATTTTTCCATACTAGTATTATGAAAGTTCATAAATTTTCTAAGTTTGACCATAAGTAGACTTCATAGCTAACGGGTACAGATTTGGATGCTGAAACTTGGAATAGGTTTGTATCGCTATTTGAAACTTGTCTAGAAGATTTGGTGCAATTCGAAATTTAGCTGACACGATTCACTTGGATGCGATTCTAGTTGTTCTTGAGTTTACTTTGAAATTTCATTAGCTTTGATGGTTGATTTGTAGATTTAGATATTATTTTAGTGATTTGATCGTGCAAGCAAGTTCGTATGATGTTATTACACTTGTGTGCATATTTGATTTGGAGCCCGAAGGGCTCGGACGAGTTTCAGACGTGTTTCAGATGAGTTTGGCTAGTACTAGGTCTAGTGGTGCAATACCAGTTCTGGTACCCTGTTGCTGATCTCACATTTGCTAGGTCTGGCTCGCAATTGCAAGCCTCACTTTTGTGAAAAGTCGTTCGCATTCTGCATAGGCTGGGCTGGGGGAATCTCGCATTTACGAGAATTTGGTTCGCTTTTGTGAACTGTGGCCTTTCGCTTTTGCGACGGAAGTGGTCGCAATTGCGATCACTGACCAGTTGAGTCTGCTTCGCATTTATAAAGTTCCTGACCGCATTTGCGATCTTTTCATTGCATTTGCGACTTCTGCTCTTCTGTGGCAGGGTTCGCATTTGTGACCCTTGTCTCGCATTTGCGATGTTCGCAATTGCGAACAAGACATCGCAATTGCATCATCTGCACCTGGGTAAAAGAGGGAAAATGGAACTTAGCTCATTTTACGCCATTTCTCTACCCTATATACTCTATAGGCAAATTTTCAAGAGATTTGTCTTTCCAAATTCATTGGTAAGTAACTTTAATCCATTTTCTTTCAACTACTCATTACTTTTCATGATATTTCAACATCAAATTTATGATTTCATGGTAGAAATTAGATATTTGGGTAGAAATGGGGATTTTAATTAAATTGAGATTTAAACCTCAAATTGAGGTCAGATTTCAAAATAAATCATATAACCGGACTCGTGGGTGAATGGGTAATCGTATTTTGGTCCAAACCTCAAGTTTTGACCAAGCGAGTCCGGGGTTGACTTTTGTTGACATTTTTAAAAATGATCAAAATTGAACATATTCCATTAATGGGTAGTTTCTAAAGTTTATTTTGAATCATTTGATTAATAATTTGCTAGATTTGATTGGTTTGGAGGCTTGTTCGAAAGATAAGGCCATGGTTGATTGATTGCTTGAATTGGAGAGTGAGGTAAGTATTGGATCTAACCTTGATTTGAGGGAATTAGGGAACCTTGATCTATGTGTTATGTGAATTATGTTGAAAATGGCGTATATGCGAGGTGACTAGTGTATGTACGCTGTTATGATACTTGCTTTCATGTTTTCATTGTTTCATGATATATTTTGTTTCATGCCGTAATTGCGACATGCTTTATTGACTTCTATGCCATAATTATTACTTGTCATTTAGTTATTCTTGTATTTAATTGTTCGTCCCTTCCAAGACTCCTCGCTTATTTGCTACTTGTCTCTACTTGCTTTACTTGCATATCTAAATTTTCATGTCTTACTTGCCATATAGTTTTGTAATATGGGTTGCCTTATATAACGTTGTTTCACTTGTACGGGTTGTTTAATTGATAGAAACCGATGAGTTGATAAAGTCGAGATATTCGAGTTGTTAGAGATTCTTTGATTATTATGTGATTCTTCATTGCCTACATCGTACATTTACTCTCTTGATGTAGAAATTCTTGTAAATGTTGGTTGTTGATTGAAATTATTTGGGGAGTAGATTGCACGCCACAACAAAAATTGAAAGGTAATGCATTGAAATGGCAGAATAAAAACGAATTATGATATTGACAGATGATGATATGGTGGGATCGAGTTACGCGCCGTAACAGATTATATATGTGGTATTTGTTTGTGATTGTTAGATTTGCCTCGGTATTTTGACATGAATTTATGAGACTTGTTATTCTAGCTTCTCTGGTAGTTGGATTTCGAGTTCTTTTTTATGAGTTAACTGCTTTAGTTCCATTTCTTGTTTTTTCTGTTATTATTATTATTGCGTACAGGTTATTATAAGTGACCCACCTTAGCCTCGTCACTACTATACTCTACACTTCTTGTGTAGATAACAGAGTTGGTCTCAGCAGCGCTGAGTGAGATTGCTCGGATCCAGTTATCGGTGGAGACTTGAGGTATAGCTGCACGGCGTCCGCAACTCTGAAGTCCCCTTCTATGTCCTCTTTACTATTTATTTTTATCCCAAACAGTTGTGTTTTATTTAGACTAATATTTGTAGTACTCTAGACACTCATGTATTTATGATACCAGTTTCAGATTGTATTTGAATTACGTCGTATATCAATGTATCACTTTATTTCAAGTTATTCGATTTTATTGTTATCATTTGATTTGAATTGTTTAAAATGGTTAATAAGTATAGCTAACTTTGGCTTATTTATTTGTAAAACTCGCGTTTGTCCTACGCTTCGTTATCTTCCTAAAGCTTCTGTAGGGTGCTGCAACAGGATAGGACAGAAGTCCTAATGCGTTCTTCTTCAGTAAAGAACTAAGCCCGCTTAACAGTATGCTACCCCCTATAACACGTGTTTTCACCATTTTGTGTAGCCCCCTAAAACGTGGCTATTATGTAGGAAAAGTCATTAATCATTACACCCTCTTAAATGACCAAGAAATACAATTAGTACTCCTTCCGTTTCAAATTTACGTGAACTCATTTGACTAGGCACGTAGTTAAAAAAAAAGAGAAGACTTTTGAACTTATGGTGTAAAATGAAACACATATATTTTGTGTGGCTATAAATTATTATATAAAGGTAAATTGTTTCTAAATAAAAAAAAAGTCATTCATTTTGGAACGGTCTAAAAAGAAAATAGGTTCGCATAAATTAAAACGAAAGAGTATTATCAATTAAAAGGTCTAAATACGTCCCTTGCGTTGCTGCCGCTCTATAGATAGCCTTGGGTCCGCCCTCAATTAATATATCTAACAAATGTATGACTTTACAATTACACTTAACTGTTACCGTAAAATAAATGTATCAAGTGCTGCGTCATAATCTGCTGACCAAGCGAAGGCTGAGTTCATAATATATTCCCATGTATCCCTCCGTTCTGATTTATGTGATTTTTTTAGTTAATTCCGAAAAGAATAATATTATTCTATATTTAATATTATTAACTTTAAAATGCTAATGTTACTTTTATATAAATAATTTATTGTCATATAAATATCTATAATTTATTTTATGCGACAAGTTTTAAAAAATTTTCTTTTTCCTTTTTTAAACTTCATGCTCATCAAATACCGCCACATACATTGGAACAGAAATAGTACTAGATGAGATGTAAAATATATTTTTATTACTTTAGGGTCTGTTTGGAAATCCACTAGGTAATTGGAATTAGTGTAATTACTAGACTAGTAATTATACAACCTAGTAATTACAGAGTATTGTAATTACGATGACATGTTTGTTTGTCATAATATAATTACAATGTAATTACAAGCGTACTATTTGGTTGCACAAGTGTAATTACACACTTAGATTTAAATTTTAAATAAAGTAATTATAAAAACTTAAAAGTTAATATAATAAATATATGCCTATAAATATTTTTATATAAATATAAATGATATTAGATTTAGTATTTAAGATGCATATTTTTTCTTGAATATAAATTAATTAGTAATTATATATTTATAACTAATATTGTAAAAATAATTGGTATATATTTTTCAAATTAATAATATTTAGTTTAATAAATTATAAAAACTAAAACATACATCTTATAAGAACATCATGGAATGCATGTTTGATAAAAAAAAATTAATATTTTTAAATATAATGTCATAACATTATTTAAATATTTGACAAAACTAATCTTTAAATTCTAACAAAATATGAACAACATGCAATGTGAAATAACAAGCCAATACTACTTAAACAAGTAAAGTGGAATCATAAATATAACACAATTTTAAAATTCAAAAAAATAATAGTTTAACATATGTCAAATTCCAACGTAATAAAAATAAGTTTCAATAAAACTTAAGATTAGGAAACATAATAAGTTTATAACCTCATTCAACAACGAAATTCTACTTTAATGACATCACTCATTATATGCCAAGTTTGTTAACGACTCATTATTTCTAATATTATGAGGTGTAGTTTCAAAAACTAGAATAATAACGCAGTTACGCTAAATAAAAAAAATAAAACAAATAAGAAATAATACATACAAGCAATTACATGAAATCACAAGAAGTAAAGGTAGAGAAACCAAAGATAAATAATGCACAAAGAAAATATATTTAAAAATTTAAAAGTGAAATTAAAATGAAAAGAAATTAAAATAATGGAATTAAAAAGTTATAAAGAAAATAAATTAAAATGGACAACATAGTAGAGATAAGGAAAAGTATATCCTGCTATACATTGTCTTGTAATCTAAGATAGATACAACAAAAAATACCAGATCACTCAAAGAGGTTTTTCCTTTGTCTATGTCTAATTGATGCAATTTGAGCTTTATCAAGAACATAAGGGCATATCGCATTCCTGGAAAGATCTTTAGGATCATAGAAAACTGCTTCCATATCTTTAATATTATATTTGGCAAGGGCATCGACAGCTTGATTTGTCTCTCTATAGCAATGTTGAATAACACAATTAGACAGCAAAATAATTCTTCTAATCTCCATAATAGTTTCCTGCGTTTGCCATACCAATTTTGCATTGCCTTTTATCATATTAACAATTAATAAAGAATCACATTCCAGAATAAAATCCAGAGAGTATGCACCATTTCACCCCAAAGTAGGCAGCTTTTGCTTCAGCAAAGTTACCGGTTCCCCTCCCAACCGGTTTAGCAAATGCCATAATCAAATTACCACCTGAATCTCTGATAATTCCTCTGGTATCAGTCAAACCATGTAACGATCCGACCGGTCGTTTTGAGTATCACAACCCGATTTCCCCCTTTACTAAATTTGGGCTTTACAATTGTTGTGTGACTTGCAGGGGTAATTAGTTCGGGTCCGGTGAGGTTTTTGAATGATATGGAACACCTAGTTCCAAGGTTTCGAAATTTCGTTGAAAAGGTTTACCAGATGTTGACGTATATATAGTGACCCGGACAATTTTTGCTAAGGAAATTAAGGTTTTGAGGTGTCGAGATAGATCAATTAGTACAAAGGTTGTAGAAATTTCTCGCGGTGAGCTCGACTCGGACTTTTTGGGTTGAACAATGCACCGGGAAGTAAAGAAATTTTTTTGGCGGAAAAAAACGTTTTCGCGGTCCATTATGCGATCACATAATCACTCTGCGGGCCGCATAATGACCGCAGAAGTGAGGGAGAAGTGAGGCAGAAGAGGGCCAGTTTGGATAAAATCTGCGGTCGACTATGCGACCGTATAACTGTTCTGCGTATGCGACCGCAGAACAGGTATACGGGCCGTATAGTGACCGCATACACAGACAGATATTTGCAAGTATTGTACACCGATTATGCGACCGATATGCGATACGCATAACCATTATGCGGTCGCATATGCGACCGTAGAACCTGTTACAGAGCTTCATTTTTCTGATTTTATAAACCTGACCCCATTCTTATAAAACACTATTGGGGGTCATTTTGAAGGGTTTCATCTGATATTTTAGAGAGAGGTGAGAGCATTTTAGAGAGAGAAAGTGAAGACTTAGTCACTTATCCATCAATTCTTGTTCAAGGTTTGAAGATTTCACAAGGATCTTGCTAGGGCTTCAAAGAGGTAAGAATTTCTTTCCTTAATTCTTCCATTTCGGGTTTGTAGTAAAAGTGAGTGATTAATAGTATAATTTTTGGGTGTAAGAGTATTATATATACATACCAATAAGGTTGTGAAAAGATTGTTAAGTTCAAATGGGTAAGGATTGGGTTGAAAATGGTAGAAATCTTGATACTATGGCACGTGAGTTGGTCGTGCAAATCCAAATATTGATACTATGGCACGTGAGTTGTCCGTGCAGCACATGAGTTGGCCGTGTAGATTATAGCGCTTGGGCAGTAAGAGCCCCCCCCCC
>AWOL01S0023439.1:43477-58503 GCA_000715115.1 Nicotiana otophora | reverse complement strand
TGGTTGATGCACTTAGTTGCTATCTGTTATTGTGGTGAAATTTCTGAAAGATTCTATATCCGGATTATATGAACTTGAATTGTATAAAAATTGATTTGACTTAAACTGCTGGATTTGAAAGCATGTTTATTCTTTGGTGGAATTACTGAAAATGAATTATAATTGTATAGCTCGTCACTATCTTCAGTTTCTTATTTATTATTGTTACTTGCTGAGTTGGTTGTACTCATACTACACCCTGCACTTTGTGTGTAGATTCGGGTGTTCTCGGATATAGCAGGTGTTGATTCTTTCGTACAGCTGATTTTCTAGAGATTTTAAGGTAGCTGGCGTATTTCGTAGACCTTGCCTCTCCTTCCTTATCTCCTTATTTACTATATTCGGTCTCAGATTATTATAGACCGTATTTTCCAGACATGTATTCATATTAGATGCTCATATACTCAGTGACATCAGGTTTTGGGAGTGTTTGTATCGGAAATTGTGAGGCCTTTTATTAAACTCAAATTATTATGTTTTTCAAACTTAAAGGTAATTGGGGGTTATTGATGTTATCGGCTTGCCTAGTTTCGAGATAGGTGCCATCACGACAAGTTAGAATTTGGGTCGTGACAAACCATCCCTAAAATAACTACCATCGGTACTAATTTTAACAAAATCAAGACATGGTTTCTCCCACTTTACAATAATACTCTCAATCTCAGGGACAAGAGCTAAAACTTAGGAACAAATACTTGTCCACTGCCATGGCCAGTCACTACTACCCATAAGCTTTGAGATGGCCCATTTCAAATGGTAGAAGACTTGGTATTTAATTCTAGCTAGAGAAGTCCTAGAGTTCCCATATCTTGAAGCACATCTTGTTGTGATGATACAAAAGTTCATCTTTAAATTTAAGAATTATTTATGTGTTCTAAGATCTCGAAAAGCACTATTCATCATTCCTCGACTTGCGTGTGCAGTCCGTATAATTTTCCAAAAAGTTTTTATATGAAAAATTGATTAAAATGTGAAATAGAGTCTTAAAACTCAACTGAGTTGACCTTGGTCAATCTTTTGAGCAAACAGACTCGAATCAGTGTTTAGACAGTTCCGATAGGTCCGCATCGTGATTTGGGACTTGGGTTCGGATAGCCTATGAACCATTTGAACTTTGAGAAAAATCTAGTTTTTAGCTTCTGTTGTCATCTGGTGCATTGTGCTTTGCGATCGCGAAGCCATTCCTGCGATCGCGAAGAGGAAAGTTGGACTGGCATATTTTGTGCTTCGCGTTAGCGACCGAGGGCACGTGTTCGCGAAGGGTCGAAGTGCAAAGCTTCGCATTCACGATTGAAGCCTTGCATTTGCGAAGAGGAAATGAGGCAGAAGCTTGGGCACTCAAATTTGGTTTTCGCGTTCGCATGAAACGGCCCGCGATCGCATAGGATTACGACGTTATTCTTCACATTCACGTGTGGGATGTCGCGTTCGTGTAGTGCAAATTGGCGGCCTGTGCAAATTTTGCTTTACGATCGCGAAGCCATTCCCGCGATCGCGAAGAGTAAAATGGACATGGGCAAACGTTGTTCTACGCGATCACGAACGAAGTTCCGCAATCGCGATGAGTAAAAATCTGGGCAAATAGAACTTAAGTTCTGGAAATTGGATTTGGACCCATTTTCCACCATTTTCGATTTTGAGCTCGGGTAAAATGATATATGGGCAATTTTCACGGGAAAATATTGGGGTAAGTGTTCCTTATCCTATATGGATTATATTTCATGATTCCATACTCATTTATATCATGAATCCGTGAATTTATGGAAGAAAAATCAGATTTTTATAAAATCTTCCAAAAATATAAAATGAAGATTCGAAAGTCAATCCGATGTCGGCATTCTATACTTTTTGTATGGTGGAACTCGTATCGGAACGGGTTTTCGGATTTCGCGAGTTCTTCTGGGATTCGAGATGTGGGTCCCACTGTTGAGTTTTAAAATAAATTTCAGATTTTTATCCAAAAGTTTTGAAAATTCATATGGAATTAATTCCTACGATTTGTATTGACTATATTAAATTGTTTATGACTAGATTTGAGGAATTTGGACACGAATTCGTGAGGTAAAGGTTTATTGGATTCTTGAATTTTGGTTGTAAAGCGAGGTAAGTGTCGTGGTTAACCTTGACTTGAGAGAATAGAACCCTTTAATTATTTGCTATGTGAATTTCATGTGTAACAATGTATAGGTAAGGTGACGGGCGCCTATACTTTGTCAAATTAATTATTAGCTTAATGATTTAAACATCTTAAACTGTTTTAAGACACGAATTAATCATTATAATAATTGTTTCACTCATATTCCTTGTCAAATATAAATTCTTGAATTCCTGCAATAATTGTTACATGCTTATTTGACTTATGTGTCGTAATTGCTATTTGACATTTAGCATATTAAATACTAAACTGCATATTTTCTCCTTGAATTCCACAAATACATTGCTAATTGTCGTCGTTTGTTTCATAAATAAATTATAATTATTGTGTGCCTTGATGCTTAATAGTTTCTCATTGAACGTAGTATCTATTGGAGTAACTTTTATTACATTTATGAGTTGTTAAAATATATTAGGGGATCGGGTTGCACGCCACAATGGAAATGAAAATCTATATTGGGGAATCGGGTTGCACGCCGCAACAAACGTATTTAAAAGCCTATATTGGGGGATCGGGTTGCATGCCTCAACAGACTTATTTAAAAGTCTATATTAAGTCTATATTGGGGGATCGGAATGCACGCCGCAACAGACTTATTTAAAAGTCTATATTGGGGGATCGGGTTGTACGCCGCAATGGAAACAAGTTGAGGGATTCTGACTGCTGGATTGATTTCAATTATTAAAGATATTTACTGGTCTTACTACTATTCCCGTTATTATTATTATTATTGTGTACAGGTTAATGTAAGCGACCTGCCTTAGCCTCGTCACTACTTTGTCGAGGTTAGGCTCGGCACTTACCAATACATGGGGTCGGTTGTACTGATACTACACTCTGCAATTCTTGTGCAAATTTCGGAGTTGGTCTCAGCGGCGTACCATAGACTTGCTCGGATTTCAGCTACCCAGAGGAGACTTGAGGTATAATTGCGTAACGTTCACAGTTCTAAAGTCCCCGTCTACTTTACTTTAGTTGTGTGTCTGCTTTCAGATAGCTTTATTTTATTCAGACTCTTAATTGTATCATTCTAGAAGCTTGTGCACTTGTTACTCTAGTTCTGGGATGGTATTTAGACATCGCTATTATTATGGATTATTTACTACATTTCAGATTTTACTTTCGCATTTATTTCTTGCTATTAATTAATTTAAAATTGTTTTAAAATGGGTAATATTATTCTAACATTGGCTTGCCTAGCAAGTGAAATGTTAGGCGACATCACGGTCCCGAAGGTGAGAATTTTGGGTCGTGACAAGTTGGTATCAGAGCACTAGGTTACTTATGTCTTACAAGTCACGAGCAACTTAGTAGAGTCTGAAGGATCGGTACGGAGACATCTGTACTTATCTTTCAGAGGCTATAAAGTTTAGGAACAATATCACTTCTTTCTTATTCTGTCGTGCGATCTTATTCCATCATAGATAATTGAAGCATTCTATTCTTATTCTCTCGCATATGGCGAGAACACGTAATACATATACTGACAGACAAGGACCAGAGCCCCCGGTGGCAACTATGGCCAGGGGTAGAGGTCGAGGCTGAGGTCGTGCTAGAGACCGAGGTTGAGGTAGAGCTCAGTCTAGAGCTCGGGCAGCAACACCTGTTGTAGAACCTCAGGTGGATCTTCAGGAGGAGGTTCTAGTTCAGACTGTACCGGTTGGACCAGTTCAGGTTCCGAAAGGGTTCATAGCTACTCCAGTACTTCAGGACGCTCTAGTCCATTTGGTGAGTCTTATGTAGGGTGTGACCCAGAATGGTACATTTCCAGTGGCATCAGCCATCTCACAAGCTGGGGGAGGAGCACAAACTCCCACTACTCCCGCTCCGGAATAGATGGTTCCCCAGAATTAGGCTCCAACAATCCCGCCAGTTGGGGTAGTTCAGCCAGTTATTGCGGCATAGACCGGTGATAGGACCGCCATGTCTTTTGAGGCCTTATTGAGACTGGATGAGTTTACTAAGCTCTTTCCAGTTCACTTCAGTGGTACACCTTCTGAGGACCCACATGACTATCTTGATTGTTGCCATGAGGTGATGCGAAACATGGGTACAGTTGAGGTCTATGGGGTTGATTTTGCTGTATTTGAGATGACGGGTTCCGCCAAGAGGTGGTGGAGAGATTATACATTGACCAGACCAGTTGGATCACCTGCACTTACTTGGGAGCAGTTCTCGCAGCTATTTCTGGAGAAGTTCCTTCCTATCACACTGAGAGAGGATTACTGTAAGTAATTTGAGCGTCTATAGCAGGGCAGTATGACTGCTACTCAGTATGAGTCCCATTTTATGGATTTAGCCCGTCATTCTCTCCTTTTACTACCTACTGAGGGAGAAAGAGTGAGGAGGTTTATTGAGGGACACACTCGCCCTATGAGGCTTCAGATGTCCAAGGAGACCGGAAGTGAGATTTACTTTCAGGCGGATGCTAATGTCGCGAGAAGGAATGAGATGGTTCTTGCACAAGAGAGAGAGCAGAGGTATGATAAGAGGCCTCGTCAGTTCGGTGGTTTCAGTGGTGCCTTATGTGGAGGCAGGGGTAATTTTGGTAGGGGTCATCCTCCCAAACCATTTTATTCAGCACTTCAGGCATCTCTCGGTGCTTCTGGGAGTCACGGTCCTATTATGCCTTACTCAAGGCAGCCAGCATTTAGTGCACATTCAGCTCCTATCAGTGCACCACCACTCCAGAGTCACTACGGCGGTTATCCGGCCTGTTCGGGTCAGCTGTAGCTTCAGTAGCCACGACATCAGGATGGGTGTTATGAGTGTGGGAACATTGGCCACATCAGGAGGTATTGCCCTAGGTTGTCGAGTAACAGATCTCGGCAGGATTCTCGTGCCATCATACCGGCACCGGTTGCTTCACCGCCTGCTCAGCCAGCTAGAGGTAGGGGCCAGGTAGCTAGAGGTTGAGGTCAGTTAATTAGAGGTGGAGGTCAGACCGTTAGAGGTGGAGGCCAGCCAGTTAGAGGTCATCCTAGAGATGCAGTTCAAAGTGGTGGGGCTCTACCATATCAAGAAGTAAAAGATCCACACTAGTCTCAAGACTACCTATAGTAACCACACACGAATGATGGACATGGTCTACTAAAACAGAGTCTCCCACTGGTGTAGATACACACATAGAAGTACTTAGAGAATCACGAGGCACAACCAAATATGAAGCAAAATAGGAGGACACATAGGAATAAGTAGATCCTGGATCAAATAGAACTGAAGCATCTCTATGGCAAACTGGAATAATACATGTAATCACAGCATCAGATGACTCGGCCTCAGACTTAGCTGGAAAAGCATATGGATTAGATGTCACCTTATCATGCTATATTGGATTGTCATGCCAAGACGGTGACCCTAGCCATGCCGGGATTACCTCAGTTATAGTGGAAATGAACTCCTGGTCATTCTACCAGCAGGTTTATTTCTTATACGAAAACTCGACGTATGGTCGAGAAAGGGTGTCTAGACTATTTGGCTTATATTCGCGATCCCAGTGCGGATGTTCCTTCTATGGACTCAGTACCAGATGTTCGTGAATTTCCATAAGTATTTCCTGCAAATTTGTCGGGGATGCCACCCGACAGAGATATTGACTTCTATATTGATTTAGCTTTGGGCACTCAGCCCATTTCTATCCCACCATACCGTATGGCCCCGCCAGAGTTGAAAGAATAGAAGGAGCAGTTACAAGACTTGCTTGATTAGGGATTCATTAAACCCAGTGTCTCGCTCTGGGGTGCACCAGTATTATTTGTAAAGAAGAAAGATGGTTCAATGCGAATGTGTATAGATTATCGGTAGTTGAACAAGGCTACTATCAAGAACAAGTATCCACTGCCAAGAATTGATGACTTATTCAACCAGCTTCAGGGAGCCAAGGTGTTTTCAAAGATCAACTTGAGGTCCGGTTACCATCAGTTGAAGATTAGGGCATCTGATGTCCCTAAGACAGCTTTCGGACTCGGTATGGGCATTACGAATTCCTAGTGATATCATTTGGGTTGACAAATGCCCCAGCAGTATTTATGGATTTGATGAATCACGTGTTCAACCCCTATTTGGATTCTTTTGTGGTTCTATTCATTGAAGATATCTTGATTTACTCCAGCAGTCGAGAGGAGCATGAGGAACATCTTCGGAGTGTACTTCAGACCTTGAAGAATAATCAGTTATATGCTAAATTTTTAAAATGCGAGTTTTGGTTAAACTCAGTTGCCTTTTAGGGAATATTGTATCGGTAGAAGGCATAAAGGTGGATCCTAAGAAGATTGAGGCTGTTTGGAATTGGCCTAGACCTACTTCAGTTATAGAGATCCAGAGTTTCCTGGGTTTGGCAGGTTATTATCGTCAGTTCGTGGAATGGTTTTCATCTATAGCAAGCCCATTGACCAGACTGACCTAGAAAGGTGTCCTATTTAGATGGTCAGACGAGTGTGAGTTGAGCTTCCAGAAGCTCTAGACTGCTTTGACTATGGCGCCAGTGTTGGTATTACCCATAGGTTCAGGATCTTATACGGTGTATTGTAATGCATCTCACATTGGGCTTGGTGCAGTATTAATGCAAGATGGCAGAGTGATTGCATACGTGTCGCGGCAATTGAAAGTTCACGAGAAGAATTATCATGTTCATGACTTAGAATTGGCAGTCATTGTTCACACATTGAAGATTTGGAGGCATTACCTTTACGGTGTCTCGTGTGAGGTATTTACTGATCATTGTAGCCTTCAGTATCTGTTCAAACAAAAAGATCTCAATTTGAGGCAGAGAAGATAGTTGGAGTTGTTGAAAGACTATGATATCACCATTTTGTATCACCCCGGAAAGGCTAATTTGGTGGCCGATGCTTTGAGTAGAAAGGCTGTGAGCATGGGTATCCTTGCTTATATTCCGATTGGTGAGAGACCGTTAGCTGTAGACGTCCAGACTTTGGCTAATCAGTTTGTGAGGTTAGATGTTTTGGAGCCCAGTCGGGTTTCAGTTTGCACGGTCACTCGGTCTTCTTTATATGAGCGCATCAGAGGGCGGCAATATGATGATCCTCATTTACTTGTCCTCAAGGATACGGTGCGGCACGGTGATGCCAAACAGGTTGTTATGGGGAAAGATGGAGTTCTACGAATGCAGGGTCGTATTTGTGTGCCTAATGTGAATGGGCTTCGTGAATTAATTCTAGAAGAGGCCCACAGTTCCAAGTATTCTATTCATCCAAATGTCGCCAACTCAGGTACACCTTTTCACCAACTCAGGTACTTTTTTTTCTAACTTCGTTCGAGGACGAACGTTTGTTTTTGAGGCGGAGAATTTGATGACCCAAAAGTTTATCTTTAAATTTAAAAATTATTTATGTATTATAAGACCTCAAAAAACACTATTCATTATTTCTCGACTTACGTGCATAGTCCGTATAATTTTCCGGAAAGTTTTTATATGAAAAATTGATTAAAATGTGAAATAGAGCCTTAAAACTCAACTAAGTTGACCTTGGTCAACATTTTGAGAAAAAAGACTCGGATCAGTATTTTAACAGTTTCAGTAGGTCCGTATCGTGATTTGGGACTAGGGCGTATGCCCGGAATTTAATATGGAGGTTCCTAACTTGAATTATCGCCAGTTGGCGAAAACTAGAAGTCTAAAGGCTTAAAGATTTCAAAGATTGACCACAAATTGACTTCTATTTATATCGGGGTCGGATTCGAGTTTTGAAAATTTTTATAGGTCTGTGATGCCATCTATGTCTTATCTGTCAAATTTGGTGAGAAACAGAGTTGATTTGACATGATTCGGACATTCGGTTGTGAAAATAGAAGTTTTAAAGTTTTCTTAAAAATTTCATTTGATTTGGTGTCCGATTCATAATTCTAGGTGTTAAATTGGTGTTTTGATCGGGCAAGTGAGTTCGTATGAGGTTTGTAGACTTGTGTACATGTTTTGTTTGGAGCCCTAAGGGCTTGAGTGAGTTTTGGATAGCCTACGGACCATTTAAACTTTGAGAAAAATCTGGTTTTTAGTTTCTGCTGTCATCTGGTGCATTGTGCTTCGCGATCGCGAAGCCATTCCTGCGATCGCGAAGTGGAAAGTTGGACTGGAACATTTTGTGCTTCGCATTCCCGATTGAGGGCACGCGTTCGCGAAGGGTCGAAGTGCAAAGATTCGTGTTCGCGATCGAAGCCTCGCTTTCGCGAAGAGGAAATGAGATAGAAGCTAGGGCACTCAAATTTGTTCTTCGCGTTCGCATGAAACGGCCGGCGAACGCATAGGCCTACGGGGTTATGCTTCGCTTTCGTGTATGGGATGTCGCGATCGCGTAGTGCAAATTGGCAGCCTGTGCAAATTGTGCTTCACGATCGCGAAGCTATTCCCGTGATCGCCAAGACTAAAATCACGATGAGTAAAAATCTGGGCAAACAGAACTTAAGTTCTAGAAATGGCATTTCGACCCATTTTCTACCATTTTCGATTTTGAGCTCGGGTAAAATGCTTTTTAGGCGATTTTCACGGAAACAAATTGGGGTAAGTGTTCCTTATCCTATATTGATTATATTTTATGATTCCATACTTATTTATATCATGAATCCGTGAATTTATGGAAGCAAAATCAGATTTTTATAAACTCTTCCAAAAATGTAAAATGAAGATTTGAAAGCCGATGTCGGAATTCGATAATTTTTGTATGGTTGAACTAGTATCGGAACGGGTGTTCAGATTTCGTGAGTTCTTCCGGGATTCGGAATGTGGGTCCCACCGTCGATTTTTAAAATGAATTTCGGATTTTTATCCGAAAAATTTATAAATTCATATGAAATTAATTCATACGATTTGTATTGACTATATTGAATTGTTTATGACTAGATTTGAGGAATTCGGACATGAATTCGCGAGGCAAAGGTTTATTGGATTCTTGAATTTTGGTTGTAAAGCGAGGTAAGTGTCGTGGTTAACCTTGACTTGAGGGAATAGATCCCTTTAATTATTTGCTATGTGAATTTCATGTGTAACGATGTATAGGCAAGGTGACGGGCGCCTATACTTTTTCAAATGAATTGTTAGCTTAATGATTTAAACATCTTAAACTGTTTTAAGACACGGATTAATCATTATAATAATTGTTTCACTCATATTCCTTGTCAAATATAAATTCTTGAATTCCTGCAATAATTGTTACATGCTTATTTGACTTATGTGTCGTAATTGCTATTTGATATTTAGCATATTAAATACTAAACTGCTTATTTTCTCCCTGAATTCCACAAATAAATTGCTAATTGTCGTTGTTTATTTCATAAATAAATTATAATTATTGTGTGCCTTGATGCTTAGTAATTTCTCATTGAACGTGGTATTTATTGGAGTAAGTTTTATTACATTTATGAGTTGTTAAAATATCTTGGGGGATCGGGTTGCACGCCGCAACGGAAATGAAAGTCTATGTTGGGGGATCGGGTTGCACGCCGCAACAGACTAATTTAAAAGTCTATATTGGGGGATCGGGTTACACGCCGCAATGGAAACAAGTTGACGGATTGTTACTGCTGAATTGATTTCAATTATTAAAATTATTTAATGGTCTTACTACTATTCTCGTTATTGTTATTATTATTATTATTATTATTATTATTATTATTATTATTATTATTATTATTATTATTATTATTATTATTATTATTATTATTATTGCATACAGGTTAATGCAAGCGACCTACCTTAGCCTCGTCATTACTTTGTCGAGGTTAGGCTCGGCACTTACCAGTACATTGGGTCGGTTGTATTGATACTGTACTCTGCACTTCTTGTGAAAATTTTGGAGTTAGTCCCAGCGGCATACCATAGACTTGCTCGGATTTTAGCTAGCCAGAGGAGACTTGAGGTATAACTGCACAGCATCCGCAGTTCTAAAGTTCCCATCTACTTTACTTTAGCTGTGTGTGTGCTTTCAGACAACTTTAGTTTTTTCAGACCCTTAATTGTATCATTCTAGAAGCTCGTGCACTTGTGAATCCAGTTCTGGGATGATATTTAGACATCGATATTATTATGGATTATTCACTACATTTCAAACTTTACTTCTGCATTTGTTTCTTGTTATTAATTAATTTAAAATTATTTTTAAATGGCTAATATTATTCTAATGTTAGCTTGCCTAGCAAGTGAAATGTTATGCGTCATCACGATCCCGAAGGTGGGAATTTTGGGTCGTGACACTTGCTTTACATATCTCCCAGCAAATAACAGTAGGAGTAATTCTAAGAAGCACTTGATGGATGGCGTTCTTAGGCTTCACAGACCACCATCTAGTAAACAATAGCTTAGCACAAGTTGGTACCCATAGGACACCAAGAGGAATACCAAAGAATTTCCAAAATTTAATAGCCAACTCTCATTGATGAAAGTATAATGGATTGACTTACTCTATGGAACTCTACAAGATAAACATACCAAACTACGTAATTATACCCAATTACACCCAAATCCAATTCCTAGGTAGCTTTCCAAACATGCTCTTAATTCATTTTTGAAACACGTGAGTACTGTCATGGGCTGCTTTTCATCATCGACCCATGACCCCTTGGACGCTCCCCGTGGCGTCCCGGCAAGCCTCCCAATGCCTAGCGCCACGGTCGGCCCCGTGGTCTCGGCAGCGCCAAGTGACAAGCGTGCATGCGCCTCTGTCGCCCCACCGATAATCAGTGCCAGTGCCCAGCGGCTGGCGAATGCCATCAGTGCTGCGCGCACAAACCATCATGTTGCCAAAGCGCCGCAAGCACAGACAATGCCCCGCGCGCAGATCCAATGCCAAGTACCAGTGCCCAGCTGCTGGCAGATCCAAATAGTGCCACGCGCTCCCACAACAATGCGCGCACAGACCCTGCTGCTCAAGACAAAGTTGCTGCCATCGGACTTACTTCCATAGACGACTAAGTCCTTTTCATTCTAAATATAGGGTAGTTTTACTTCATTCATTTTCAGTGTGCTTCTACAGTTTTCTTAGGTCAACTCATGTAACTTTGGTTTTTTTTTAAGCATTATTAAGGGGGACCAAAGCATTCAAACATTCAAGCATTCANCCCCCCCCCCTCGACACCGCATTACATTTTGTAATAGCTTTCATCATCATCAATACAATCATTAGCTTTCATCATCAATTGCTCAATTGCTCACGACATTGGTTTTCCCGTATGGCACTGACAATCTAGTCTAGCATACGGCGAGGACCTCAGTTGGCACATAGCAACCGCACTGACATCGGTTGCTTAGCCTTACATCGCCCTTCCAAGGAACTTGGGGAAGGCGCCGCGTAACAGTTGGTATCAGAGCCTAGGCTCGTCCTCGGACGAGGGAACTCATTGCCATCATCATCATCATTTCTGACAATGGTGAATTACGAGGATCGCAACACGACCCTAGAACAGACGGTTGACGCATTACGACCCATCATGGATACGTTGCCTAATCCAAAAGCCAGCCTAGTGCAAAGGTTGGACGACCTGGACTGCAGAATGCGGCAGGCAGAAATTGACATAGCAAACATCAGTCACGACTCTGAGGAAGACCGGGAAACGGCTGCCGTCGAGGCAACCAAAATGCATGGAAAATTCGAGGACCTCCAACAGGAGCGTGCCGAGGATTTAGCCCATCGGGAACTAGTGGCAGATAGACTGACGGTCATGCAGCAAACCATAGACAACTTGACAGGCCAGCTCAATGTTGTCAATGCTGCCCTTCAAAGCCTGCTCAAAGGAGGCGAATACCACATCAGGGGTGCCCTGAACATTGGCCCCATGCCACAAAAGCTGAAAATTCTGGAGCCCAAGCCATACAACGGAGCCTGGGATGGTAAAGAAGTGGAAAACTTCATCTTCGACATCGAACAATACTTCGATGCCGTGGGATAGTTGGAAGAATCCAAAAAGGTAGCAACTGCTGCCATGTATCTTCAAGGTGATGCAAAACTCTGGTGGCGAGTCAAATACGAAACCATTAGGGCCGGTAAAGATACTCTCCAGTCATGGGCAGAACTGAAGGCCACCATACGCCTGCAGTTCTTCCCCGAAAACGTGGAATACAATGCACGGAGAAAGTTGTGTAAACTCTGCCACACCAGGTCGGTGCGGGACTACGTGCGTGAATTCTCTGCACTCATGCTAAACATATGGGATATGGGGGACAAAGACAAACTGTTTGCTATCATAGAAGGTATGAAACCTCATACTCGTATGGAGCTACAAAGACAACGGGTACATACCCTGCCCAAGGACATTCAAGCTGCAGAGTGCCTTGGGGATTATCAGTTGGAAAATCAGAAGGATAGGCCCCAGGCGCCTGTCCGAGGGGGATACAACGGGAGCCAACCCAGCAATGGTGGCCCCAACAAAAACGGAGGAGATCGAGGTGCATCCAAATACAAGGCTCTTTCCTCAAGCAGTACAGTGCTGCATCAGTCAACAACAATCAGGGGAGAAAGCCCCCTTCAGAATGCTGTCATTGTGGCAGGGAACATTGGAACAATCAATGTCCCAATACACAGATCAATGCTCAACAGATTGTTGAAAATGAGTCAGATACCGACGACTCAGACGGCCCCGAACAAGTAGGTGCCTTCAACGCATTTGTTGGCTCCATTCATGATACCTTGGCGGGAACCAGTGCCGGTAACCCCAAGAAGAACTCATGCCCAATCGTCAAGAAAGGGAAAGGAAAGGCGGACGAGAGGCCTCCCATAAAACAAAAAAGGACCTTAATGTTCGTTGCCATGAAAGTAAACGGCAGACCCATTCGGGCATTGATTGACACGGGTGCTAGCCGCAACTACCTGGCCTCAACTCAGGTGCAACGCCTCGGTCTAGCAGTGCAAAACTGCAAGGGTCGTGTCAAGGCTATCAACTCTCCATCTCAGCAAGTGAGTGGAATAGCCAAAGAAGTACCAATGAAGCTCGGCTCATACAAGGGAATATTCGACCTACACATAGCTATCATCGATGACTTCGAACTGATAGTGGGATTGGAATTCCTCAGGCAGACCAACACCATCCCAGTACCATATGCCAACATGCTCCTAATGATGGGAGACAACGGGGCCAAACTCCTCACCATACCGTGCATACCGATGAAGATGGCCGTTGGAAACATCACGGCCATGCAGTTAAAGGAGGGAACCAACAGACTTGAGCCTACGGTTCCAGCTGCCCTCAACATCATCAAACAGACATCAGATCATCGGCGTCCAACAAATCATGGCGCCCCTCATCATGTGAAGACTTGTCAAGCATTCCAACAGGACAAGTCAGTTCACTCAGCACAAGCGGGACTCTTGGAGCCGCTACCTCTCCCACAGAGACCTTGCGAAAGAATTTCCCTGAATTTCATCACAAGATTACCCAAGGTCGGAAATCATGCAACCATCATGGTGGTAGTAGACCCATTTTCTAAGTATGCTACCTTCATCGCAGCCCTACAGAACATATCGGCAGAAGATACAGCTTGACTTTTCTTCTCTCATGTTGTCAAACATTGGGGTATGCCCAGCAACATCATTAGTGACTTCGACCCACGCTTCACTAGCAAATTTTTGACCCAACTCTTCAGTTTCCTCGGATCCAAACTGAGTTACAACTCAAACCATCATCATCAGCAAACATATGATCAAACAGACTGGTTCAATGACATATTGGAGGAATATCTCCGCCAATTTGTAACCGGGTCACAAACACATTGGGTGAAGCTTCTGGATGCTGCTCAGCTGTGTTTCAATTCATAAAAGTGCGCCCATACAAACAAAAATGCTTTTGAAATTGTTACCGGACAGCAACCGCTACTCCCACAAAAGGTGAATGCACCAAACATGCCATCATCTCATTGAGCTGCCAGTTTCTCGACAAAATGGGAGCAAACTTTGAAGATAGTGCAGAGCTATCTTGTCAAAGCCCAAGAGAGGGCAATGAGGTATGCCGAACAAAACATTCGCTTTGCCCAACATCAAGCAGGGGACAAAGTAATGGTAAGAACCCCGGGGCGAAACTTGTTTGCAAAGAGGACCCAAGATCCTCGCCTATTGCAAAAATACATCGGACCCTTTTCCATTGAAAGGCACATCGGGAAATCCACATACCAGCTGAACAGACCAGCCTGGTGGAAAATCCATCCAGTCTTCCATGTCAACCGCCTCAGGCCATTTCAGAAATACATGGAAGATCATTCAGAAAGACATCTTACAACACCGAGGGGAACAAACCTCCCAGCCAACAAGAGCCTGACCAAACATCATCATCCTGCAGGTAAGGCTCCGAGGACGTCGCCAACTCAGGTGGGGGAGAATGTCATGGGATGCTTTCCATCATGGACCCATGACCCCTTGGACGCGCCTCGTGGCGTCCCGGCAAACCTCCCAACGCCTAGCGCCATGGTCGGCCCCGTGGTCTTGGCAGAGCCAAGTGACAAGCGCGCATGCGTCTCTTTCGCCCCACCGATAATCAATGCCAGCGCCCAGCGACTGGCGAATGCCATCAGTGCCGCGCGCACAAACCATCATGTTGCCAAAAGTGCCGCAAGCACAGACAGTACCCCGCACGCAGATCCAATGCCAAGTACTAGCGCCCAGCCGCTGGCAGATCCAAATAGTGTCGCGCGTGCCCACAACAATGCGTGCGCAGACCCTGCTGCTCAAGACAAAGTTGCTGCCATCAGACTTGCTTTCATAGAAGACTAAGTCCTTTTCATTGTAATTATAGAGTACTTTTACTTCATTCATTTTCAGTGTGCTTCTACAGCTTTCTTAGGTCAACTCATATAACTTTGATTTTTTTTTAAGCATTATTAAGGGGGACCAAAGCATTC